>NW_004624830.1:4884535-4894570 GCF_000247695.1 Heterocephalus glaber | reverse complement strand
CCCATTTTTGAATTGGGTCTTTGAATTTGGGGGGGATCTGATTTTTTCAGTTCTTTATATATTCTAGATAGTAGACCTTTGTCTGAGGTACAGCTGCTAAAATGTTTTTCCTACATTGTAGGTTGTCTCTTAGCTCTGTTGGTGGTTTCTCTTGCAGTGCAGAAGCTTTTTAATAAGATGACATCCCAGTTGTTGATTCTTTGTGGTCGTTCCTGTGCTACTGAGGTTTTGTTCATAAAGTCTTTTCCTATGCCAATATCTTCAAGAGTTCTATCTAACTTATCTTCCAGCAATTAGACAAGAGGAAGAAATGAAAGCAATAAGGATAGGAAGGGAAGAAACTAAATTATCATTATTTGCAGAATACATAATATTCTATATTGAAGACCTCTGAAACTCCACCAAAAGACTTCTAGATTCAATAACTAAATTCAGTAGCATAGCTGGATACAAAGTCAACACTCAAAAATCAATAGAATTCCTGTACACAAATAACAAACTCACTGAGAGAGAAATTAGGGAAACCACATCTTTCATAATAGCATGCAAAAAAATGAAATAGAAATCAATCTAATGAAGGAAACAAAAGACTTTCACATTGAAAACTACAGTACTCTGAAAAAGGAGATCAAATAGGATATAAGAAAATGGAAAGATATCCCTTGTTCTTGGTTACAAAGAACCAATATAGTGAAAATAGCCATACTGCTAAAATTGTCATACAGATTTAATGCAATCCCAATCAAAGTACCAATAGCATATCCGACAGAATTAGAGAAAACAATCCTAAAATTCATTTGGAACCAGAAGAGACCTAGAATAGCAAAAGCAATTCTGGGCAACAAAGGCAAGGCACGGGGCATCGCAGGCCCTGAGTTGAAATTACACTCAGTGATAAAAACATCATGGTACTGCCAAAAAAAAAAAAAAATCAATGGAACAGACTAGAAGATGCAGAAACAACTCCAAACACACTCAGCCACCTTGTCTTTGAAAAAGGGTCAAACACCTTCACTGGAAGAAAGCCTCTTTAATAAATGATGCTGGAAAAATTGGCTTTCTACATAGTGAAACTAAAACTAGACCCATATCTCTCACCATGCACTAAACTAAAATCAAAATGGATCAAAGATTTAAATATTAAAACAGAAACACTAAATCTGATGGCAGATAGAATAAGTAGAATTCTTGAAGACATAGATGTAGGCAAAGACTTTATGAACAAAAGCCTAATCACACAGGAAATATTACAAAGAATCAATAACTGGGATCTCATGTTATTAAAAAGCTTTGGCACAGCAAAAGAAACCATCAACAAGGTGAAGAGACAACTCACATAGTGGGAAAAATTTTTGCCAGCTGTTCCTCACACAAAGGACTAGTATCATCAATATATAAAGAACTAAAAAAAAATCAGACTCCCTAAATGTAAAAACCCAACCCAAAAATGGGCATCTGAAATGAACACACGCTACTCAGAAGAAGAAATGTCAAGTGAATATATGAAAAAATGTTCAATATCATTGTTCCTTTGAGAGATGCAAATTAAAACAACACTGACATTTCATCTTACTCCAGAAAGAATAGCTATTATCAAGGAATCACCCAATAGGAACTGGTGCAAGCATTGTGGAAAACAGTGTGAAGATTCCTCAAAAAACTAAAACTAGAGGTTCCATTTGATCCAGCTGTTCCTCTTCTTGGTGTCTTTCCAAAAGACTTAAAAACATACCCCCCCATGTTTATAGCAGCACAGTTTGTAATAGCTAAATCTTGGAAACATCCCAAATGCCCATCAACCAATGAATGGATAAAGAAGATGTGTTTTTTTGGTAAACAATGGAGTACTTCTCTGCCATAAAGAAGAATAAACTTGCTACATTTGTAGGTATATGGATGCATCCTGAGATCAGACTCGTAAGTGAAATAAATCAGACACACATGTTCAAATATCACATGGTTTCTTTGGTGTGAGAAACCCAAAGTCTCAATAAGGACAAAAATGTGTAACAGATATCGTGATATGGGAAGAAAATGTTCAAATGGGAAGGAGAACTAGAGAGGGGGAGGGGGAAGAAAGGAAGGGAAAAGGAAGAGAGAAAAAAAGAAATCTCCTTAAAGATATTTGAGTTTATGTTCCTCATATGGTAGTTCTTTTATCTTTTTTTCATTTCTTTAATAGAAATTGGTCTGTTTAGAGTTTTGCATTTTTTCTTTCTTTTGTCAGTTGTGTTAAATTGTAATTTATTAGAAAATTTTCCATGTCACTCAAGGTTTAAAATTTCTTTGCAATTGTGCAAAGTAGTCTTTTTAAGACTAAAATTCATGTAGTTATTTAGCCCTTGCCATCTCATTTGCTCTTCATTTCTTATTGTTATTTAGTATTCAAAAATTTGTCCGCACTTTTTCCAGCATTTTATTTATACATTATTTCTACTATTTTTCTGTTGCTATGTCATCAGTGTGAAGTGATACTTTTTATTAGTATAAGTCTGCAATACATCCTAGTTAAATTAGTTTTGGGGGATTGACATATTGACATAGTGTATCTCGATCATATTCAGTCCTGTCACCCTCCTTTTGTCTCCCCCTTCCTCCCAATCCCCTTCCCCTAATCTCCTTACCTATCTCCAACAAGTCTGCCTATTTTCTTACTGTCATCTTTCCTATGTATGCATGTATGCATGTATGTATGAATGTATGCATGTATGTTTTAGGTTTCTCATACAAAGAAATCATATGATATTTAAGTTTCTGGGTCTAGCTTAGCTCACTTAACATTATGTTCTCAAGTTCCATCCATCTTCCTGCAATTCCTCTTTCTGACTGAACAGTACTCCACATTTTCTTTATTCATTTGCCTGTTGATGGGCATCTAGGCTGTTTCCAGAGCTTAGCTATTTCTTCTGCTGCTATGAATACAAGTACACATGTGTCACCATGGTAAGATGTCCTGACTCTTTTGGGAATATACCTAGGAGGGTATGACTGGGTCAAGTGGAATTTCTAATTTTAGGTTTTTTTTAAAAAAAGAATTTCCACACTGACTTCCATAGTTTATTTCTATGAATTTTTACTAAAGAGCACAGCTGTCATTTGAGATACATAGACATGACTAATATTCATGACAAAACACATGAATTATATAATAAATAGTCTATGAAAGTTTTCTTTTTTACATTAGGGAATTTTGGAATATATTATATTTACTTAGAAAGAACACTTGGATTTTCTAGTATTTTATCAATTTTGTTTTTCTATTGAGTGGTTAATCTGTCTCCATCATTTTCATCCAACTGTGCTAGAAAGATCCTTTTATGGGTTTAGATTTCTGAACTGGAGGGAATGAAGACGAAAAGTGTGAAGAGTATGCTAGTTGTAGTGACAATTATTTTGGATTATTTGAAAGAGAGAAACTGATATGAAAAGATACTTGCAAAATGATTAGAAAGTACAAGTCATTCAAGATGCTATGAAGAAAATGGAAAAATAGGAACAAAATCTTTGTAAATGGGGAGGAATTGAGGGGTTGAAGGGAGGGCTGGGCAAGGGTGAAAAATAAGAACCAAGAGAGACTATGTAAAGGTGCAAATTTCCAATGATGAATGTCATTATATTGTATACCTAAAATGTACCAATGATTAGAATGAATAATCGATAATGCAAAATAGGAAGAAAAGGTCCAAAGGGGTATGGGTAGTGGGAGGGGCAGGGGAAAGGAAAGGAGGGAAAGGAAAAATGATGATAAATGGAAAAAATGGAAATAAAGTCTTTGTGCATAGGGAAGGGTGGAGGGGGTGAAGGGAGGGCTAGGAATGGGGAAAAAATAAGAACCAAGATGCATTATGTAAAGGTACAATTCCCAATGAGAAATGTAACTGTGTTGTATACCTACAATGTACCAATAAAAGAATTTAACAACAACAACAACAAAAAGATGCTATGAAGAAAGGCTGATAACATTGTTGGTTTCTCCATAGCTATTTTCAATCCTTTGGTGTAATACAGAGATAAAGCAATTGATACAGCAGTGTTCCATGTGGCAAGCAAGCCACTCATCTCAGGCGGATTCTAGGAGCTCAAAGGCTATGATGAGGGTGCTGAGGTGTAACAGGCACACCCAGAGAGGGGTCTAGAGGGGCAGAGTGAGGTATGAGCCCTGACTCTGCCGACAGCTGTCTCTGTGATGAGTGCCAGTTACTTGAATTTGATATCAATGGATTGTCCCAATTCATCCTCAGTACTGTTTTGTGTGTCATGATTTTAGGTGTAAAATAATTTACCCAAACAATGAAATGTTGAAGTTATGATCATTCATGTAGCTGAGTAGCACAGAATGACTGAGGTCTAGTAAATTGCACATGGATTAAGAGTGGGTATGAGAAGAATTTAAAAGAAGAAAACTTGAAAAAGATAACTATTCATGTAAAATGCAAAATGGAATTAAAACTAGGCAGTCGTCTGGTTTGTATTTTATGTTTGAGTTTCCTTGCTTGGTTTGTTGAAACTGGAAAATAACCAGATCAAATCTAAAATACAGCAAGCGCTTCCAAAAATTCTATTAAGTTCATTTTTATTCATTTTTATTGCTGCTTCAGTGGAATGAGATGGGAAGATGAGGGTAGTGGAAAATTATAGGAGGAAAATTGATGCTGAGAAATTAGAAGCACCATATTAATGTGTTAGTTCAGCTCTATGCTTTGGTATCTGGCACGATGCCTATCATAATGAGTGCCCAACCCTGTAGGGTTGAGTCGTGGTGGTAAATGTAAGCAAAACAAACTGTAGAACAGGTCTCCCACTGTTTTAATGTAAACTCTATACTGAGATTAGCTTTCTATGTCTGTATACAGGTGTTTATATTTTAGCTTTGCAGTCATAACATTGAAAACATCGAACGTTTTTCTTGAATTAAGTAGATTTGTCACCCAGTTGTGGCTGCTACTTTGATTGAATTTATCAGTAGTTTAAATAAAATATTTTCCTGTTTATTTAAAAAGATAAAACTCTAAGTAAGTAACAAAATTCAATAGTAAGCAAAATACTTCTTTTGCCACCTTTAACAGGATAAGCACAAACTTTCATAATACCCACACTCTCCTCAATTTTTTTTTTGGTACTAGGGATCGAATTTGGGACCTTGCACTTGCGAGGCAGGTGCCAGAACCACTGAGCTAAACCCCTGGCCCTCCTCAATGTTTATTGCTGTTTATTTGTCTGCCCCTGAATGTAGCCCATAGACTTTTCCCACTAGCAGTACATTCAGCATCCTTCACTCGCTGTCAGACCCTGTTTTCAGCTGGCCATGTGCTCTGAGGCCCTGCGCAGTGGGCTTGGCGAGAGTGACTCAGTGCCTCCTCCTGGTTTAGCATCTGCCAAGGGCTGCTCTCTGCCTCAGATGCGGGGCCTGTTAAGGCTTCTGCAGGTGGCAGGGGGTGCAGGTCATGTCTGCACGCGGAAGGTGAGGGCAGTCCCTGGGCCCTTCCCATCAGGACATTGATTTCATTCATAAATTCATCAGTTCCCAAAAGCTCACTCTCCCCTTAGCACAGTCACATTGGGTAGCAGATTTCAACCTGTGAATTTTGAGGGACACCCAAGTTAAGACCATCATTTTCTCCAAAGGAGGAGATGAAGCATTGAAGTGTCATTCACTTTTTGTTGATTTCCCATCACTCAAATACAATGATGCGTAACTGACAGTACTGCCATGTGTCACCTCACGGGAAGAGTATGCTCGGAAAATGTGTCTTTGGGTGGTTTCCTTATTGTGCCAGCATCACAGGGTTGACTTACACAGACCTAAATGCCACAGGTCTCTCAATGGGGATAGAACCCAGAGCTGGGATTATAGATTATAGGCATGTGCCACTATGCCCCACTTAGAAAGAAAAAATGATTTTTTGTTGTCCTGGAATAGAACCCAGTCCCTCACTCATGCCAGGCCTGTGCTCTCCCCCTGGGCCACCTGCCTAGTGCGGCTCCTTGGTGCAGTGGAGGGACATGGTGGACACGAGATGCAGGGGGCCCTGCAGCGTTTCACGGCACACTGTTACAATCAACTACTTTTATTACAAGCACAGTGGAAGGAGTGCATTCTAAAAGGACAGTAAAAAGTATAGGATGGTAAATACATAGACCAGTAACACAGTCATTTGTTATCATTATCAAGTATTATGAACTTTGTGAGATTTGAATTCCTGAGTTCATCCTTTCCTTTCAGCACTTTGTCCACCAACATTAGGAGCAGCCAGCTCCCCTTATTAATTTCTGTATTAGGGTTCTCCTGGGGAACAGAACACACAGAATGTATATGTAATTATGAAAGGGGATTTATTGGGTTGGCTTACACAGTTAGAGGTGAGATTGTCCCCCGATGGCCTTCTTCAGGCTGGAGAGCTGGGAAACCAGTAGCTGTTCAGTCCAAGAAGCTGGAAGCCTTGGAAAACAGGGAGGAAGGATGCAGCCCCAGCCCCAGGCTGACTGCCTGAAGAGTTGCTGGTGTGAGTCCACGTTCAAAGAATTGGAGTCAGATGCCCACTGGAGAGGACAGCAGCAAAAGCCCGAACCTGCTCAAGATTTGAGGTTGTGTGCACCTGTGGGTTCCCCCTCCTGCTCTTTGCTGTGTGCTGGCCCCAGGCTATAGGACAGTGTCGCCCACATTCAGGCATATCTTACAAGCTGACAATAGGAGCCCCGGTGCAGGGGCTGGAGTGTAATTTAGTGGTGGAGCACTTGCCCGGCAAACACCAGACCTTGGGTTTGATCCCAAGCACAGCAAAATCAAAGAAAAGAGAGTATCCCAGGCAGGCATTTTGTAGGTCTCTGTTGTCAGTTTATGCCATGGTCTATCAATGCTCTTTTTACCATGGGAAAGAGTCATTAGGGTCTCTCAATCTAATCAGATTAGAAAGCTAATCCCCCAAAGTGCAGAAACGGTTCAGAAAAATTGTGTATGTGTAAAATTGTTACCTACTGGAACCATTCCAGCACCCAAAAACCCGTATGAATCAGGGCTCTACAGGGAAACAGAAACAACTGGCTCAGCTTGTACAATTTATATATCTAGGGTAATACAGCAAATGTATCACATCACACACGTGTACATACATCTGTATAGAGGGAGATTTATAAGTTATTGGTTCTTGTGATTGTGGAGGGCGAGAAATCTCACAATCCACCTTCTGTAACTGGCAACCCGGAGGGCCAGGGGTGCAGTCTGAAGGCCTGCAGGTTCCAGAGCCCCTGGTGATTTCTCCTGGGTCCCCTGGAGAGCAGATGACCAGCACATCCTGCATTCCTACCTTTTGGGCCCTCAGGGGCTGGGTGGTACCTGTCCACTTTGGGGCACCTTCCTCAGTCCTGTAATTCAAGCGCTCGTGTCTTCCAAGGACCCTTGTGGGCCCATCCAGATCCCTTGGCTCCTCCTGATCCTGTCAAGCTGTCACCAAATTACCATTAACCCTAGGTGTAAAGTCAACATTCTAAATTTCAGATGAAAATGACCCAAGTCCTTGATGACTTAATTGAACTGAAATTACCAACTCCAGAGCTGCCCATGTTTCCATTCTTGATGTGCAAGATAATCAATAGATAATAAATGTCTTTTTGTTTTAATCATTCGGTTTTGTGTGTTTTTTCCATCTAACAGATTTAGATGAATGCTGACTTCTCTCACTCCTTACATCTTAAGATGATGCCTTGCAGTTCTTTGGGGACCGAGTGCCATAAGAACACGTCCTCTGGAGCAATGGAAGAGTTCTTCAGAGGAGGGTACTGGGCCATTATTGGGAAGGGGTGTGTGAGCATTGTTGCTTCTGAAAGTTGAAAGTCTGAAAAGGAGAAACCGCCTAATTCCTAAGCATGAGATCTTGGCAATGAAACAGGAAGAGTGGCTCTAGGTACCTGGGGACAGGCGCTCCAGCTATTTCTGCACAGCACACCCATGGTGGGGGCCTGGAGGGATGGCTGGCTTGGGAATGAAAGGAGCTAGGCATCGAGATGTGCACAGCCCAGGAAAGCAGTACTGATGGACAGCACGAATGGGGTCTAAGCTGAGGTGTAGAACAAGACATTTGGCCTATTTTGCACCCTGACCCTCTGAAGAAGTTCACAGAACTTGTCTCCATAAGGACACCACAGTCTATATCGTGAAGAAAATGTATTTACACACCATGTGCACTACTCTGCCATAAAGAAAGGTAAACTTGAGTCATTTGTAGGAAAATGGATGTACCTGGAGACTATAATCTTAAGTGAAATAAGTCAGCCAGACAAGCTTAAATATCACATGGTTTCTCTTATATAAGAAATTCAAATTATAAACAGACAACAAAATAAAAATAGATGATGGGAAGTGGGGAGATGGACCTTTCTCAAATGGGAAGGGGACCAAGAGGTGGGGGGAGGGGGAGGGAGGGGAGGGGAAGGGGTGGAAAAGGAGTGCAGATGTGTCGTGTACATGCACCAACTCCACACAGGGAGTGCAAACATGTACTGCACACGTGTCTACGAAAAATGAAAAGAAGATTTCCCATGGGCAGAGTCTGAGAGAACAGTGGATAAAATGGAAGCATAATGTCAACTAAATAGTGACATTCCTGAACCCAGACACAACACGCTATTTCTTCAGGCCCTCTGGAAATGACAGAAAGATCTCAGCCCAAGCCTGAGGTGGAATTAGAAGACCTGGGGAAATCTCTAATCTTTCTTAATTACCTAACATCTTGTTCATCATCTATTATGTCCTTAGAACAAGTTGCTTGAAAGAAGGAACAGATAAATGAATGACAGACCACAAAGATTGAGTTTAGAGATGGGGCTGAAGTCTGAGAAAGGTGCTGAGAGGGAATTAATTTGTTAAGACCTGCCAAGTTTACTCAGTAGTGAGAAAGCTTGGGTGCCATACATATCAACTGTATACAAAACATGTCCCTAATTAATTCCTTCACAGAACGGAAAATACAAGTATCCACCGAACTAAAAATACACAAAATTATATGACCAGCTACAGTAATTGGACTGCCAAAGGAGAGGTCATTTTTAAATTTCTTTTTAGAAAATGGTAGTGAATTTCTTTTAGAAAATTACCCTCAAGTAAACTGAGAGATGTTATGCTTTCTCTTTTGCTCCTGTTGTTTTTGTAACAAAATCTTTTTAAAATTTGCTTTTATTGCTTCTCTATATACATATATATGTATGTATGTATTTTTCTCAAAGTTGTTTGTCAATAGATGAACGTGTCTATCACAGGAATAAGTACATGTATGGGGAAGGAAATATAAAAATAAAGGACTTACATCTGGTTGGACATGGGGGTCACTTTTCTCCTTCTGGAGGTAAAGCCTGATTTTGCCAATGTGATTAGCTTGGGAGCCACCTAGCAGATTGGTGGGGTACACTTCTGGGTGTGTCTAGGGGGTCATGGAGGAGCGGCTGGGGAGTCTGTGTCTGCTTCCCAGCCCCTTCCTCTCCAGCACTGTTCCTCTGCTCTGCTTCCCAGACACCATGAACTAAGCAGCTTTGCTTCACCATGCCGTTCTTCTACAACGTTTCTGCCTTGGAGCCAGCCAACCATGGACTGAATCCCCTGAAGTCATGAGCCAGATTAAACCTCATCTCCTTAAGTTGTGGGTGTCAGGTATTGTGTCTCAGCAATGGAAAGGCTGACGAATACACTTTGTTTCTGTCTGGGAGGGACACCTGATTTCCTGCCAAGTATTATCATCACTTTCTATGCCACCAGGTTCTTGGTGCCTACAGTGAGACTCAATTCTTATATATATATATATATTTTCCCCCACTGTGGGGGAAAAAACCCCTCAAACCTCTAGTCTGATATCTCCTTTCTGTCTGTCTGTCTACCTACAAAGCATAAAGGATTATTTTACCATCATATCTAAAATTAATGTGAATTATTAGTTGATGGTTCTGGTTTAATTTCATACAACATGCTCTTATTTTGTATTCTTGGGGCTATAGTTTCCTCACCAGTTAATAACATCTTATAGAATTAAGGTGTTGGGTTAAATGAAT
>NW_004624830.1:4843190-4884435 GCF_000247695.1 Heterocephalus glaber | reverse complement strand
ATACATAAGGCTATATATATACAAAGCTATATATATATAAAGCTATATAAATATATATAATATATATGTTGCTTTAGTCAGTTTCTCCCCAGAGAAATGGAAGCAATGGATAATTACATATGTATACAGCACACACACACACACACACACACACGCACGCACAAGATCAAAGATGCAGAAAAGTTCCACAATGACCATCTGCAAGCTTGTAGTATGGCTCAGGGTAAGGAGATGTCTCAGAACCAGCAAGGCTGACAAATCGACCCTGTCTGGAGAACCCTTGGAGAGCTACTGGTACTAGTACAGTCCAAAGGCAGAAGGGTGAGAGAGCAAGACAACAAGAGAGAATTTCCCTCACCTTCTTTTTTCATCTCAAATCATAGCTGCTTGGATGGGCTGATCTTGGCTGGTCAGTTAGCTGCATAGAAAGGTTATCATCAAGGTACTGATATTAACAAGAAGATCTACAAGCCTACCCTATTAAGGAAAGCAAAGTGGTCAAAAACAATGGCTCCACTGGTTATGGCTGATCTGAGAAGAACATCAGCCCTCTGGATGGCTTTGCCCACCATGGTGAAGTAACCAATGGCTCCTTAGTGCTGTAAGTCTGTGTGGTAAGAACCACACTCCACAATTCCTTGCTGGTACAGACCAAACAACAAGTTCTGGAGATGAATGACCTTAATTTCATTAACATCACCTCCAAAGTCAGCCATAGTTGCTTCTAGATCACGGAGAAAAGAACATTCGTGGGGCCTCTTATGAAAGACCAAGCTTAATGTCAGGAAAACACTGTGTAGCTGGTGGGATCTAATAGAAGTTATTTTCCAGTGGAGAAAAAAAGGTATCATGAGATTAGAATACTAATTCTTTCCCATGGGGCATCTTTGAGAGTAATACACTTGGTTTAGCCCCTTTCCCCATTCCATTTCCTAGGGAGGTAAGGTCTTAACTGATTGGTGAGGGTACATAAAAACCGGAGAGTGTCCCTCAGTCCTTTCTTGTCACTTTGTCTTGGGAATCAACTGCCTGTGGGAAGGCTTCTCTAGTTAGGTGATATTTGAACTTAGAATTAAAGCGGGGGGGAGGGAGAGAGAGAGGGAGAGAGGGAGAGAGGGAGAGAGGGAGAGATGAGGGAAGCGGTGGTGGGGCAACAAAGAGTAGGCAAATTATGTAGGACATTTCAGGCCACAGTAAATCTTTCAGCTTTTATTATGAATGAGATGGGACCCTTTGAATGTTAGGAACAAAGAATGACACCCTTTTTATTAGGTTGGGAAAGGACTGTTCTGACTGCCATGCTGAGAACGGCTCCAGGGCGCAGAGCGATCACATCAGATGGGGGTTATTGCCATCATCCCCGCTCGCTCGAGAGGAGGAAGTGGGCTGGAATGGGGTCGAGGTGAGCCTGGTGCTGGTGAGAAGAGGAGCATATGATTTGAAAGAAGAGACAATAGGATTCACTGGTAAATTAGATATGGGGTGAGAAGGAGATAGATAAAATACTTAAGCCCCAAACTTTTTACTTGAGCAATTAGAAGAACATAACTCTAAATTAGATAAAATACGTGATTGAAATGTTCCTAGGTGTCCAGGAATTTGTCTTTGTGCTCAACAAGACACATGGCTGTTGCTGTTCCTTGGCCTTGCGTGTAGACTGGATGAATGTTTACTTTGTCCTTCTTGACAGTTGCTAGCACACATGTGCCTGGGGTACCCCACATCTATGGGGGTATTAGCACTGCTTGAATAAGACATAATGGTGACTGAACATGAATCGAAATATTGTGGGTGCAACCTAGAGCCCTGAAGGCAGGATGGTTTAAATGTCTGGCATTTTGTAATTGGGTTCATATCTCTGCGTGTGAAAAAGTTTATATGGCTGCTTACTGGGTCCTGTTCTTTTGTTTCTCTTTTTGTCTCCCCTTGCCCTATTCCCACTCCATTTTACCTCCCAGGCTAATTTAGGTGGTCCAAGTTTTCTTTCCTTTACCTATACCTTTCAGGCCAACACCAAAGCCTGGGCACTGGATTTCAGAAAATCTAGCACATGCCTTTCACCACGTCTGGCAAAATGCAATCGGTGTAGCACCACGGAGCGTGAATGGCAGTATCAGGGTTTACTCGGACGGAGTGTAGCTATTTTTATTGAATGGTGTTTCTGGGTTTCTCCAGGGCACGCTCTGAGTATTTTGGAAACTTCCATTTGAATTTGTGTAACAGTAGATTTTTTGCACGCTTGTTTAGGTGACTTGCCCAAGAAGACCTATGTAGGAAGCACATGTGTGTACCAGTGTCATGAGCACTGGGTGTATTATGAGACTTTGCTTCAGAGTGCAGTGGGAGAAGGAATCTGAGTATGGATTCAGGAGAACAGGAGAAAAACAAGCAAACACAACCCTCAAAGATAATCAGAAGGAACAAAGTTAAGTTCAGCTATTTATCAGAACCCTAAAATGCATAAGTAATATTGGAGTAGAATTTTAGATGGTTTCCTCAAGACCTCTGGGAAGAGGGTAGAATGCAGAATTCCAACTAAGGAATGTGAGTAAGGGCTTCAGGGGGTGGGTGCAGCAAGATGAGAGTGGGTGTTGTGGCGATCTTGGGTTAGGAGGAGGTGCCGAGGTCCAGCCTTGGTGCAGTAGCTCCCTGTTCCTGAGTGGTGTCTGCAGCTGAGGGTGGGCCGGAGCAGGGCATGGAAGGCTTTCTTGGCTTCTCCCAAGTAGTCAGGGGAGCTCTTGGTCAACTGAACCCACCATAACCCACCAACGAGACGGATAAGTTCCTGGGGTGTATTCAGTGAAGGTGCTGTAGGTGAACTAAGATTGGGAATCTCACATTATAAACTCATCCACCTTCTTCTATTCTGTACACATCTTTAGGCTGCACATTGCTTATTTATAGCTACTTCGTACCCTTCAAAGTATCTCTCTGAGATTCTTTAAAAACTGTACAGATTCTCATTTTTTCTGAAAGCCAAACTTGACATTCCAAGGGCAGGGAAAGTTAATGGAGCATCACAGGGGTATGTGCTTTGGAGTTAGATATCTCAGGGGAGATTTTGAGGTTTGCCATTTAATTTGTTGTACAATTCTGGAAAAATTGCTTAACTGCTCTGCCTGTGAGTCTTCTCTTCAATAGGATGGATTTCTAAGCATTCACACTGCAAAAGTTACTGTGAAGAATAAGTGTGAAACGGAAGCAGAGTGCTCAGGGCATCTCTGGGCCAATAAATGTTAGGTGATATCAGCAGGGTGATTAACTGGCCTACTGACAGATATATTCTTCCAGAAAATAATAAAGGAGAATCAATTTCTGCCGAGCTTAATTGGCATTGATAGGTCGTATTTATTTCTAAATCGATTTTAAACAGAAATAATTATGTTTTGATGTAGGAATTTATCTGGTGATTAGGACTTGACATTTTTGGTCTAATACTATCCAGACTACTCTAGTAACTTAGATTTTTATGGGGCAAATTTTTGTTAAGGGGGATTTCTTCCATTTTTTAGTGATTTATAGTGCATATGTTAAAATACGCTGGAATGAGACCTCCTTCCCAATGAAGCTTAAAAATAAAAATTGGCAATAAGCCTTTCACATAGATGGAAAAGCCAGGAACTGTACGCTGTGGCTCAAGAGGTCTGCAGGGAGAGCCCCGAGTGTGGAGACCGCGGCCCTTCAGGTGGTCGGCGGAGGCCAGGGCGCGCGGAGCGCGGTTTCTTTTCCCCTGTCACCTGCAAGGCTGTAAGGTGGCTTCCTGATTGTGCCCCTTCTCGTCCTCCGAGGTCCAAACTTCCCACGTCAGGGCCCGGGAAAGGCGCCCCAGAACTCAGAGTCGGAAGGTGACCGAAGCAGCTCTGTGAAATCCACCGCGGTTTGTGCTCTGACCACATCATCTGCCCCTGCCCAGTGCTTTCAGCCACGAGAGACATGTTTTGGGGAGACAGGTCCTCCCACCCCCAGCTTCCTTCTGCTGAAACTGTCTCGTTGGCATAGATCAAATTATATTTTAATTTAAAGTGGATTTTATTGTGACTCGTTTCATTCCTAATCCTGATCATTTTCATCAGTGTTTCCCAGAGTGGAGAAATGCACATAACAAACTTGCTCATTGCGACCCTTTCACTTCTTTCTCTGTGGGCTCAGATCCTTCCTGGACCCAGGGATCCACCTTGCTCCTTCTCTTCTTCCCCAGGCTGTTATATCCCAGTGCCGGGATTCTGAAGCTCGTAGAGGTTGATTTGTTGCTGTTTACCTCTCTATCATCCTCCGGAAGTCCTCTCCTCAGACTATTTTACTGTAATTTTTGATCACAGTTATATTCAGGTTTCGTTGCCCTGGCTGAGCTCTGTGACTGCCCTTGTGGTGTCCCGTAATGCTGTATAGTTATGTGACTTCAAAAATACAACTGTGCTGTGTATCCATGTGTTCAGTTTTGTGTATTCTACATCCTCATGTCCAACCAACCATGGCTCAAAAATATTCTTAAAAATGTGTCTGTACCACACACATAGACTTTTTTTTGGTCACTATTCTGGAAACAATCTAGTGCAGCATTTATATTTTATTGGTATCCATGGGCTGGGGGTCCTAGGAACCCGTGGATACTGAGGGACAACTATACCATTATTTATTATGAGGTCACAAAAGGAAGGAGAGGCCCTGCCCCACAAATCCCCTGGTCTTGAGTGAACCACTAGGGGCTTTCTGTGCTAGCTAAGCAAATCTCTATGCCTACACCTTGCGGGTGATTCATCCAAAGGGTCCTCGAATCTCCAGAGACTGCATGCAAGTATCTGCCTGCACCTCTGAGAAGACCGTAGGGAAAGTGACTCGAGATTGTGGTCAGGTTCAAGATAGTTCTGTAAGTCCTTCTCCTGTTAACTCTGTTTCCTAGAAGGTCACGGAAGTAAGGCCACCACAACAGACAACACAGACAGAGTGGCTTAAACCCTGAAGTGTACGCCTCGCTCTTCTAGAGTGAGGTGCTGCAGGCTTGGGTTCCTTTTCTCTGCCCATGGACGACCCTCTGCTGCCTGTCCTTGCCTGGCTCCCCTCTCTGCCTGACGGTGCTCTAATGCTCTTCATAGAAGGATCCAGTCATATGGGGCCGGTCTACACTCTTTTCCCCTCATGTTATCTAGTTACTCCTTTAAAGACTCTCCTTTCAAATGCAGTCTCCTTCTGAGGTCTTGGGGTCTAGGACATCAGCATATGAACTTGAGACAGAACTTGACCCATATCAGAACACACTCTAGATATTTTCCCTAGTCAGAATCTGCTCGCCCAGTTCCTATCAGCTGACAATCCAAATGCAGTTTTCCCCTCTCAGGGTGAAACAGGTCCATTGTAGTAAGAGCTCAGGGTCACCGAGGCCAGAATCGATGAATCCTCAATATTTATCGAGCACCCACAACACTCAGGATGCTGCACCAGGAGCTCTAGGTCTGCAGTATTGATTGTGCTGTCAGCCAGCATCAGGCTGTCTTGAGAAACAGCCCTGGCACCTGCCTCATGCTGTGAAAGCAGCAGAATGTGGAGGTTTGATTCAGGGGTCCAGGGCTGTGCAGTGTTGGGTCCTCTTGCAGGACAGATGGCTTCTTAGTGTGTGTGCTTGGTGACCAGAAAGAATCCTGGAACAGTTCTGTGACAGAGACTGCTGGCCTTGTCTGCTGAAGGAGCGAAGGCAAGTTTGAGGGGATCAGAGCAGAGTCTTCAGAAGGGAGAAAGGGGGTGAGGAAAGGGGTGTAGCAACCCTGTAGTGTGATAGGAGCTGAGCCTGGGGAGACACATCTGTTGTGAACACTGAGCTCCAGTCTTTTTTTTTTTTCAGTTTTTAATTAAAAAAAATGTGTGTTTATTGGTATGCATTTGCAGTATAAAATGATCGCCTTCCTTCTGGGAAGTTGGTGCATGCACCTAACACATCTTAATTCTTTTCACATCTCCTCCCTCTTCCCTCCCTCCATCTCTCAGTCGCCTTCCCTTTGGCAGGAGACCTCTCTCCCTGCTTCCTCCTTGGCTGGGAGTCCCTGGCTGTGCAGTGGCGGGAGCCTCTCCTGCCTGCTCCAAACCCCAGCGATGTCTCCATGTCTCCGTCTCCTGTGGGCTCAGCTTGGAGTCTGGTTGCTAAGAAACGCAGTGAGGGAGACCAGAGGCAGTGGGAAAGGGAGAGCGATGCAATCAGAAAATAAAGCCACAGCCCCACTCAGCCCAGGAACCACATGACCAGGGCTGGCTAGGCTGCCTCACCACAGGTTACAAAGCATGCTACGGTCCGCCCCAGATTTTGAAGCCTTCTTGAACTCAGGCTTCTCTGGGTCAGTTGCAGCGGTGGCAGCGATACCGAGGCCCGGGGGAGTGAACCTCCTGATTTCTCTGTGCCCCGGCTGACTAGGGAATCCGCATCTTTATCCTGGTGCAGCACTGCACAGTCAGCCTACAGTAGGGGCTGTTGTCTGAGCCAGGGGTGCTTTACACATCTTCTCCTGCTCTGCACGTGCAGACCGCAGTCCCTAGCCATGGCCTGGGATAGGCAAGACCTGCACAGCTCCTGAGGTGCAGCTTCTGTGGATCGCTAAGCTCTTCACTCACCTAGACCTTGTGGAGTCAGCTTGGGGTCGGAGGCCTCCAGTATGGCAGTCTCACATGCAAAGACTTGTATTTTAGGCTTGTTAAGACTCCACCTACTACACCCAGGAGGCACTGCATGGGCCAGGCCTTGTCAGGAAAGAGACAATGGCACACTCCAGCCGGACAGCCATGCAGAGCCCAGTAAGAGAGTGCTTCTGAAGGTGTGGACCATGCAGCTCCTCGGGGCTGGCATCAGTAGGAGCCTTTGCCTGCTCAGGCTCAGAGGGACAGTGGGGAGAGCAGATCCAGATGGTGGTGGAGAGCAGTACTCAGAGGGTCCCAGACAGGGCTGGCATGGGGACAGGGAAAGGGACAAATTGGGTGACCTGCAGGGGTGAGGTGGAGCAGGACACTGAGCTCATCCCTGATGGATCTCCGGTCCTGCCAGGGCCTCCTGTGACGGAACTCAGTGGGCCAGAGGAGCCTGCTGAGGTCCACACTGCCCACCTCCCAGGGAAGCCCAGGGTGGGGAGGGTAGAGGAGGACCTGGAGAGTGGACTGAAGAGATCAAGGTGCTGCCATGTTATTTTTCTGTATTTTAAGTGATTCAAGCATTGTCTGAATAATATACTGCCTTACATGTAGGGAAAGCCCAGGCTTCCAGTTCAGCTCTGCTAAATGCCATTTGCTCCAAAGCCCAGACAGAAGGCACCTGCTACCTTCTGAGTGTCCACAGTCCTGCGTTCATCCTCCCCTTGGAGCACACAGGTGCTGCCTTGGACTCTGTGAGCACAGAACGCCCTGTGTTAAACGTGCAGTTATTAAGCCCAAGGCAATGTCTAGCTTATCTTTGTAGCCTTTCACATGCCTATCATGATACTTTGAACATGAGTTGTTCCGCTATATTTTTGTTGCCCTTTAAAGTGGCCAGCACAGGGCAGTGGGGAGAAGAAGTAGGCCTCCTGGAGTAGAGCAGGGCTTGTGAAGATGCCAGTCTCTGCCTGGTGACAAGGACAGCACTGGAAGTGAGACTCATGTGGCTCTCCTTCCGGAGGCGCAGTCTAAGAGGTGGACCAGCAAGGGGGCTCCTGCCCCTGAAATACTGTGGATGGCGATCCCTTCTCTGAAGTCTCTCTCCTTGTTTCTCTCTTTCCAGGCTCCACAGTCGCACTGATGTTATTGGCTGTTCTTCCCTCCTGTCTCATTTCTTTTCCTCATTATTCTTTACCTCCACCTTCTTTCTCTAGATCAGTAAAGTGGCTTGCCAGCTCTCAGTGGGAAGAGTCTAATTGGCTTTTCCCAACACGTATCTTGCTATAGGTTTGCAGCACTTTCTTTTTATCCTAAGTTGGTGTTCACCTGAAGATGCAGTAAAGATCTTAGAGGCATTGGAAAGAAATTGCTTAGGGCACATCTCCCAGTTTTGCATTTGTGTTTGAATTTTGGAATCAGTGGGTAATATTTAAGATTTTTCTTAAATTTTAAAAACTTATTAAAAGTAATAGTATAGGCTATTGCATATTTTGGATCTTGAGTATGCTTTCAAGCATATTAATTATTTCTCCAGGTTTTGTTCATCTGAAATTTTTCCATCCAAAATGTTGTTGAGAGGACAAGTATGGGTGATCTGTTATGATTGAATTTGAATTTACCCGACACTCTTTTGCTCTTGTTTTTTCACCTAGGTATTAATTAACTCAGCTGTAAATTCGCCACATCACATTTCTTTATCTAATTCATAAGCACATCACTAAAACATTCAAATGCTTTGTTATAACAGAAATATAATCTTTTATGCTAACTTTGCTGTCAGAAAATGATATTAAGTTAACTTGCATGATTTATTCTTCATAGGCCCAGGCTGGCAGCTAGTAGTCAATACTTATAAATGTTCATAGTCCTATTAATATTTTGTTCAAGATTTTTGCCAGTGGTTAAAATTTGCTTTCCATTACTCCATAGTTTTCCAGGATGTATTTCTGGATAATGGAACGTTTGCCTGCTAATCTTCAGTCTACTGCCATCTCTTCCATTCACCATGTCTTCAACACTGATATTAGTCCTGCATTTCACTTGTAGAATCTTTTAGTATTTGGGGATAAAATTCACCCTGGTTAGAGTCACTTAAAATTCAAACAAACAAAAAACCAAAACACAAACAAACAAACAAACAAACAAACTAACATGATAGGATCCCTCCAATTCTCATGTCACCAGGTTTGGATTTCAATTCTGTTCTTAAGATTATTCTATCCTTTTGGTTAGCAAAGCACTGGAGTACAGTAGATAGTCCAAAGTAGTGGGCTTCTTGCTTCTTTGTTTGGTTCTGATTCTACTGTTTATTACCCTTTCCCCCCAACAAACAGACAAAAACATTAAACCAAGCCAAACTCAAAATTAAAAAACAAAACAAAGCTGAAACCAGCCTCCTTTAACTGGTATTAACTTGTGCTGGGTGGTGAAGGCCCAGGAGCAGGACCACTTCCAACCTGGTTTCTCCCAAGGGTCCAGCTAGACTTCCAGTGTTTATTCTGCTCCTTTTGTGTTTATGTAGCTTTTAAAGGTTTTGCATGACTTTTTAGTGTACTAGTAATATTTGCTTTTCCTGGGTTAGGAATAAAACTGTGCTCTGTGAGCCTGGACCTGCAGACATTAGCAGAGAGGTATTCTCGTGAGTGTATTTACCTGATATCAGCTTGATCTGAAAATTTCACCTTTGTTTCTCTTCCTCCTCATAAAATTAGCTACTTAAAAAAAATTTACCCCTCCACATTTGACTCTTAATTGATATTTTCCTCTTAATTGAACATAATAAAACTCCAACACTTATTTTTAAGGAGTTTTTCACCTACACTACCTAAGTAAGGTATTTAGTTAGTATGAAAATACAAGTATGTGCTCAGAAAGGTTATATGATGCTCTTCATTTGTGTTATTTTCTTTTTTTTCCCATTAAGTTTATTGGTACATTTTAGGTATACAATACAGTTACATCATTGGTATCTTGTACCTTTACACGATGTATCTTGGTTGTTATTTTTTCCTCATTCCCTGACCTCCCTTTACCTCCTCCATACCTCCCTAATTTGTGTTATTTTCTGTGCGTGTGTGCATGGGGGTTCTAAATTTGTGTCTTTTATCTGATTAATTGATTTTTTTTTGATACCAGGAATCGAACTTGGATCCTTGCCCTTGCAAGGCAGGCAGTGGAACCACTGAGCTAAATCCCTGGCCCTTGATTAGTTGATTTTTAAGTAGAATCTTACTGTGATGAACCAGAAGAGCATTGCTTTTGTTAAAGATACTACAACGTAGTTTCTTAATAGAGTACTTGGTACTACTGAATGAGTCTGCATATATGCAGTTTTTGGAAACTACATTTTTTCTTATCAAATTGAAGACTGAGGAGGAATTTGAACCATAAGAAAGTCTCATAGGTAGAGGATGGTGTGTGTTGATTGTCCTTTTTTTTTTTTTTGCTAAAGAAAGACAAAAAGAATCGATATTAAACTGCAGAAGAATTGAAATAAATTTTGAGGAAAATTTCACAACAATGAGAGTTAAACATTGGAAGGCTATTCTGCCTGCCTTCGGGACTGAGGTGGGTAGAGAGAAGGTAAAAATGGGCTTACTGAAAAGTGATATCTGGAATAGGAAGGCATATCCTATAATTTTTGGAGGGGTTTTCACAGTAATGATGGAAAAGAATTTAGGTTAGACTCCCTGGGAATTCAAGGAGAATACTGGAGGGAGATTAAATAGTGAAAAGTATTTTAAAATCTTAGTTAAGATTACAATTTTATAATTAAGGTGTTTTACAATTCAGTTGCAGATTTTAAACAAAAAGTGCATTTTCCGTAATTATAACCAAAGTAACATACTCTATGTATTGAATATGGTCATGCAGAAGGCTCTTTTGGGTTAGATGCAACTTATATGTTGCTGAACACAGGCATCAGTGCTTAGGGACAGAACTGCTAACCCCGAATACTCAAGTTAGGTTTCTGTGTCTTGAGGAACTTGTTCCACTCGGCCTCCTTGTTTTGTAGAAGTGTTATTTATCATACAGAACAAACTGTCAGTTTTTCAACATGAGTACGAGGTCTGCCAGGGGCTTTCCATCTACTATGGGAGGTGATTTCTTCCACTTCCTAATGTGCTGTGTACTTTTATCATGAGAGATGTAGTTTTGTCAGACGTGTGCTCCTGTTTGAAAGGACAATTTAGTTTCTATCCTTTGTGCTATGCAGGTGGCACATTGTGCTGGTTTCCAAATGTCGGGACTCACTCGTGTCCCCACTGCAGTACTGCAATCTCTGTTATCACACGACGATTTCACCCTTTAAATCTGTTCTTCATGTATGGGCACTCTGCTATTAGGTGCATATATATTTATAATTGTTATATCTTCTTGGAAAATTGATCTTTTTATCACTGTATAATGTTCTCGTGATGCTTGTGACAGTGTTTGATTTAAAGTCTCATTTATCTAATATAAATATGTATGGCTACCTGTTTGTCTTTTGGTTAGTGTCTGCTGGAATACCTCTTGCCCTCTTTTTACTTGCAGTGTTTGTGTGTCCTTAAATATAAAAGGAGCCTCTTATAAACAGTATATAGATGGATCTTGTGTTTTTTGAATACAGTTATTCCCGTCTTTTGTTTTGGGAGTTTAATCCACTTATATTTAATCTAATTACTGGTAAGGCAAGATCTAGTATGATCATTTTCTTGTTTTATATATATCTTTTGTAACTTTTTGGTTCCTTTTTTCTTCTCTTCTGCCTTACTTTGTGTTTCACTGGTTTTTTAAAATAACATGTTGATTCCTTTCTCATTTTAAAAAATATATCTTCCATAGGTATTTTATTTGTGGTTATCAGGGGCTTATAACACAATTCCTTAAGACAATTTATTGTAAGCAGATAATAATTTAATTAAATGCCTTTTGTTTTTATGTCAACAACCATTGGGAAATTTAAAAATAGGGAAAAACATCACCCTGCTTTCTTGCTGCCTTTAGTTAATTGACATTGGGACTGGGAGTGATGGTGGGTCTAAAAGGGCCAGGACAGAGGTTGCTGATACAGTCATGATAGGAAGTGTTGGATACTGGGGTAAGCTGCATGCCAATTGTCATGTGAAATGTTGGTCCTTGTTTGCTACACCCTCTAGTTATTCAACAGAAGCCAGAAATATGGACTTTATGTTGCATCCTAGTAAAAATATTAAAAGTAAAATACAGCATTAGGTCAAATAAAATACAGCTGTGGGCTGTATTTGGTTTGCAGCTTACAGGTTTTATAACTTTGGTGTGTGAAGATCTTTATGCTTGAGCTCATGCCTCATGCATTTTGACTTCTCTTTATTGTAGAAAGAACTCAGACACCATGACCATTCCACAACAACAGAGTATGATAGGAGGCTTCTGCCCAGGGTGGAGAAAGAGGTTTGCTAGAAAAGCAGTAGGGCAGCTAGGCAGTGCATGATGTAAGAGCTCACTGAGGGTTAGAGTGTAGCGCAAGAGAAAGACAGTGTACAGTTTGACAATTTTGAATAAATTTATTTAAAGTTGTGTAGTCATTGCCATAATCTAATCGTAAACCTTTTGTCTTGGTCCCCAGACACCCCCTGAGCTCATCCACAGTCAACCCCAGGCCCACCCCTTTCACCCAGATGGTGAGCTGATCTCTGTCAACTCCCATTTGCCTTTTCTCGTGAATCACGCAATGGAATCACATCATAGTCTTCGTGTGTGCCTGGCTTCTCTCCCTTAGCACAGTGCTTTGAGATCCAGCAGTTTTCATGATCAAACACTCTTCTGTTTGTGCCTTTGTTCGATTTCCAGAGGGCCGAAATGGTTGTTTTTGATATCTATTTTTGTTTACAGTTGTTTTGTGGGCCCAGAGCTGCTGACCTCTTCACTTCTATGTGCAGAAAGTGAATCTTCTCTTTACAAAATCTTTTGATTTTGTTGATTGACATTTTCTACCCAAAGAAATGAAAGTTTAACTTTAGAATTTCTTTGCCATCCTCTCGTTGCTGGTTCTCACTGTCTATGGTTGCTTCTCCATGCCGAGTCCAGACAGACCTCAGCTACACAGGAAAACGTGTTCTGAGCCCCAGGCTGCAGGGAGCACGTGAGGTCCCTCTCCCTGCCTTGAGGTCCTCCATGCGGCCATTCGTAATCACTGCCTGCTGGCCCTGCTGTGTCACCGAGAGGACACTCTGCAGACCTTGTCCTTCTCTTGTGCCCCGGGAGAGATGACAAAGGACTGCTCAGCTCTCCCAATTTTAGTTCTGCCAAGGGGTTTGCTATTACTCCCTCTAAATCTCGAATCATCCTGAAGTGAGGTACCAGGACTTTTCCAAAGAAAACACTATCTTACTTTGGAAGTATGGCCATTTTGACTCTATTGGTCCTGCCCATCCAGGGATAGGGGATATCTTTCCATTTTCTGATATCCAACTTGTTGATTTCCTTTTTCAGAGTACTATAGTTTTTGTTGTAGAGATCTTTCACTACCTTAGGACAATTCCTAAGTATTTAATTTTTCTTGATGCTATCTTAATGATATTTTCCCCTAATTCCTTCCTTAGTGGGTTCATTATTGGTGTACAGGAAGGCCACTGGTTTTTGTGAGTTGATTTTGTATCCTGCTACATTGCTGAATTTGGTTATTAATTCCAGGACTCTTTTGGTGGGATTTTTTGGGTCTTCTATGTAGAGGATCATGTCACCTGTTGTAAATAATGATTCTTTGACTTCTCCCTTTCCTATACATATCCCTTTTATTTTGTTTTCTTGCCTAATTGCTCTTGCTCATGTTTCAAAGACTATGTTGAACAGGAATGGTGATAGAAGACATCCTTGTCTTGCTCCTGATTGTAAAGGGAAAGCTCTTAAATAATATGATGCTGGCAGTAGCTTATCATAAATGGCATTTATCAGATTGAGATAAGGTCCTTTTATACCTATTTTCTCCAGTATTTTTGTCATGAATGAATGTTGGATTTTGTCAAAGGCTTGCATCCCCATGTTTATAGCAGCACATTTCATAATAGCCAAATCTTATAAGTAGCCTGTGTATACATCAACAGATAAAAATAAAGAGAATGTGGTATTTATGCACAGTGGAGTACAACTCTGCCTTAAAGAAGGCTAAACTAGAGTCGTTTATAGGAAAATGGATGTACCTTGAGACTATAATGTTAAGTGAAGTAAATCAGACACCCGAACTTGTTTAGTTTTTCTTGTAGGAGAAACCCAAAGTGTAAATAAAAAACAAGTAAAGGGCTAGATAATAAGAAACGGGGAGATAGATCTTTTGGAAAAGGGAACCAGACCAAGAGACAGAGGGAGTGTGGAGGAAAGGGAGGGAAAAGGGGTGAATAAAAGAATGGAGCTGCGTTTTGTCCATGCACTGACCCTCCACAATGAATGTGATCAGTATGCACTGCAAATGTGGACTAATACAAAAATAAAAAAGCTCTTTGTAGGCAGTTTCTGATTTCCTTATTCCTTCTATCCAAGGATATTATCTATTTTGGCATGAGATGTTTTAACTAGCTTTATTTTTTCTTAGTATATTATTTATACCATGACTGTTATGCCTTGAATCCATCCCAGTTTTAAATTTTGACATTTGGAAGTTTCAATTTTTGAAACTTAAAAAGTCTTTTGTTTCTAAAGTATTTTCTCTGCCATGAGTTTCAGAAAGTTATTTTGAAAACCCAAAGCTATAAACTAGTTCCTTTTTTTATTTCATACTGTGGTGTAATCCTTTCCTTGAAGTAGCAGGAATTCTACTTAGGAGAGAAGCTTGTGGGTAAAATGAATAACTAAGAGTAAAACATGACCCACAAAATATAGATAAAGCTTATTTCACCACATCTATGTTTCAAAACTACAAAGAAGTCGTGATTGAACAATCTGAGGGTTTTCTCTTCTAGGACACTGAATGTGAGATAATGATAAAACTTTATGAAATAGTTCACTTCTAATTTCAACCTTTATTTCTCTTTTTTCTTGGTTTTTATTTCAAAGATAACAAAGAAATCATTTATTCCTTAATTTGTATTGAGGTGAATATACATACAGAAAAGTGTCCATACTGTTGATTCATTCTTATGAATGGAACACACCCCAGTACTAGTGCACTGAAGCCTGCTCATGCCTCCTTATAATCATCATCTTTTTTTTACTCTAGGGTAGCCAAAATTTTAATACACTGGATTATTTTTGCCTTTTTCTGTACCCTATATATAAACTGCCTCTTAAATAGGCACCCCCCCCCCCATTTTGGCTCATTTCCCTCAATATTGTATTTGCCAGGAGCTATATTTTATTTTCATTGTTCTATAGTATTGCAATGTGTGAATATACCATGATTTATTTATCCATTGAACTGTGGATAGGTCTGTGAGTAGTTTCAATGTTGGCTTTATGAATATTGCTATGAACATTCATGTGCATGTCTTTTGGTGAGCACATGTACGTGTTTTTCCAAATGCTAAATCAACTTTATATACATTCAGTCCAGCCCTCCACATCCTTGCTGCCAATCGTCCGGCTCACTCTGCTGGCTTGGTGCCCACTTTAGTTCCTCTTCTGAAACTTCTTCTGTTGGTTATGTCTTGAATATGCTTTTTATCCTTATTTCTAAGATAGCCCCTCAGAATTATTTCTTTCTTCACAAACTTCATTTAAAAACCTGATAAATTCTCTTTCACTTTTTCTGCTTATAATTACCTCATCTGTGGAAGAGATCGAAAGACTTTGTCAACAAAAAAGCCGTCATTTACGTTTGTTTACCCAAACAGAGCCTTTCTTTTTCAGGTATGTAAGTTCTTTGTGAAAGTAGACTGAATGGTCTGTGAAGATTATTCATGTGTTCATGCAGAAATGAAAATAAAACTTCCAACACTAGGGAAGAATAGTCAATTTTAGAAAATATTTACATTTTATACTATAAAGAGAATTATATATATGTAGGATTGGTCCTTTAATATATTGTTGTGTTGTCTCAGCAAAAGTTGGTATTTCAGATTCATTAAATGCATTCATTGTTAGGAATTTATGGAGTACAACTATGTATATGACATGTATTTTATAAAATTCATGGAATACTATGATTTTCTAATTCATATAAATGAAATCTATTTTGTTTATGGTTTACAAAGAGTCCAAGTTGTTTAGAAATTGTGGCTCATAAAGCATTTAGAATTAACTTTTTCATCTTTCAGTGCAAAATATTCTTCAAAAAATCACATAATTTATATTCTCAATACTCTTCAAAATATAATGGTAACAGCAAGTACACAAACTCCTTTCCTTTACTGTTTTGATAGTCTCATTGTTTCTTTTAGGACCAGTTGTGCAACCATTTGGACAATTTAGATCTTTTCAAACTTCATTTCTGAAATGCCAATTGATTGATATAATTCTCTCACTTCAAGTTATTTAAACAACTTTACTTTTATTGCATATAATGTTTCCAAAATCTGACCTGAAGTAGATATTCGATGCACATTTGTTAAAGTGATGAATGGGTGTCTGTTCTTGCCAAATGATAAGTGAACAAAAGTGTTGTAATTTCCATTGAATGAAATGTCCCTTCAGACTCTACAGCCAAGAGTTTGCCTCGGGGATATCAAGAATAACATTTATAATAACAGGATTTGGTAGCTCAGCCCTGCATGTGTCTTACGTCTTGGTTGGGGCTCGGTTCTGTGCATGGTCTAGAGATGCGAGTGCCCCTATCTTGTTGCTTTTCTGGCGTTAGCACAGTACAGTTCAGTGGGTAGATGTATCACCCAGGAGCCTTATGAAAATACAAATTACAAATTGTGGGCCCAGTGCTATGTCTTTGACTTCTCACATACTTTATATTTGTCTCAATACAGGATGAGGGTCTGGCCAAGCTTGTTATCTCAATTTATTTACTCAAGATATAAATAATCATCAAAGGATAAATAGCTACATTTATCCTGACTCCATGCGCTGTTCAATGCTTGAGCTGATTATGAAGCCTCATGTTGTCTAGTTTGAATGTCGTGGGAATAACTGAATGCCACTGGTAATTAGTAAGCCTGGATTTGGAATTGTCTTTTATAGGGCTTTTTGGATGGACTCATAGACTATTTCAAATTCCCCTGTATGATTTATTTATGAAACCAAGTTGTTTCCTTCCATGATTCAAGGCACTGGAATCTTGTGGGTGTCTTTGCCTCAATAATAATCCCTTTTTCCATTCTCTGAGCTGACTGCTAAATCCATTGTTATTTCATTTCCTCTGACTTTTAAACTTTAGAGACTGCTAAATTTTATATTTTCCCAGAGCAGAAAGGGAAATTGAACATAGACCACAGTGCACTTCGACAGAATACATGCTCCTGTTACAGATGGAGTGAATAAATACATACTGAAAAATTTCTGGGCACAGTCTATGGAGAGTCTTTGGTTTATTTGATTCTTGTATGTATTCTTGTTCTGCCAAGTGAGATTCTTGAAAATGGCAGTTCCTACCACCACAGCTATTTTTGCTAAATAAATATTTTGTAATGGGAAAATGACCAATTGCACAGAGCCTTTAATAACTGGCCATATACTCAACTGGGCGACACTTGTCTCTAAGCAAATGGTGCATTATAATGTAATAGGCTCACTTGCAAAGGAAGAATGTAGAATTGGCCTCTATTGTGGGAACTTGATTATTGCATTTAGGGAGACATCTTTTAGATCTCTGTTACATTTCTTCTTCTATAATGGACAGCAAGTGAATTTATTACCTGATTTTCCAAGCAGAATTAAAATAAGGCCATTGCAGACATATGGTGAAGTCCATAGAATGCCTACAGGAAAAATGTGCACATATAAATGTACTCAATTTTAAAAATATAATTTTAGAGAATATATAAAACTAAAGTAAGATGAAGAATAGCTGTGACTAGGAACAGAAAGGGATGCAAAAAGAAAGTTGGGGAAGAAAGGAGAAATAAACATTGGCTAAATAAACAGAATATAACAAAATAATACATAAGCTTAATGTACACGGTGCCTTTTAGATTATCAGATTGTAGCTATATCTGCTTTACAGTCAGGCAATTTCTCTGAGAGTTCTAAGAAGTGATTCCTTAAAGATCGGTGGCAAATATGGAAACAAGGGGAAATTTAGTAGTACATACTAAGACAATATAAAATGCCACAATAACATTTAAAAATTTTTCTTAAAGAGATAAAAAGATGTGAGTGAAACTATGTACATAGAAAATGTTAGTTTCAGTGTTACTTTCAGTGGCCAAAATGTAGCTACCCTGAGTTTAACAATAGAACACAGATCAATAAGTTTGGAATGGTGCTTTGTGTACTGCTACATGATCATGAAAAATACTGTGTACCAATGTTCCTTACATTGTAATATACATGTGACTCAGTGGTGTCCTGGTAATTGTTTAACAACAGGATGTCCAGAAAAATTTTGTTTTCTAGTGCTTGATAATTCCGTGATGTAAATACCCCACCATTGCTGATTTTGAGCTCCCCAAATAATGCTACTGATGCAATTGGAAAGAGACGTGCACATTTGTCTCTCATGAGCGGCAAGCTAAGACTAGAACACCACTGAATCATGGATCACTTGTGACCATGTTTAAATACAGATTCTAGTTCACTGAATCTGGGAAGATGCCTGAGAATTTTTATATCTAAGAAACTGCTGGGTCATATTGTAGCTTCTGGTGCTGCTCTTCTGGGTATAAGTGGAGCAGCAAGTTTGCAAAATAGTATCAATTGAAAAGGGGAAATTGTTCTCAATATATTTCTATATGAAGAAAGAAACTAGGCTACAAAGTGAATACCATTTCTCCAAGATGTATAGTGTAAACGTATTGTATCCTATTATGCGTTCATATATATAAAACCTATATAGGTAGAGTAAACTGACATAAGTATAACGTGGAAGGATAGAATCAACGAAATTTTATTTTGGTCTTCCTCTGCCCCTTTGAAATTAATCTAATGGAGAAATTTTCTCTCCCTTGAATGTAAACCTAAGAATGAACTGCTTGTTACAAAACACAGTCTTGATTTAGAAAATCGGATGTGAAGTTTTAATAATCAGAATTCCCAACTTTATTTAAAATTAAGTCTCCCCTCTTTCAGCTTGGAGACAGTATTCAGGAGGACAACCTACTCTTGAGGATAAGAGTATGGATGGTTCCTCCTCTTTCTCCTTCTTCTCCTTCTCTCCAGTTCATCAGCCCTGACTTCTGGCCCCTTGGCAGTTGGTGCATGTTGAAGAAGGAGGAGACTTCACAAGGAAGTTCTCACTTGAACACTCACTAGTGCTGTACGCAGGGTTTGGCTCTCTTGGACTCCTCAGAGCCTCGCTTTTGGGGACTTCTTGTCTACCGCACCTCAGCATGTGCATTACTCTTCATGTGGGGTTCTGCAACTCCCTAGGAATTCCAAGTCCACCTCCAGTTTCTCCTGGCCAGGATCCCTTTTCTCTCCTGGAGATCCAAGCCAATACCAACCCCAGAGCTCTCTCCCATAGGAAACTTTCATTTAACTTTCGTCCTGAGCAGTGGAGCCCCAGGGCTGCCCTTGGAGCAGCTGGCCCATCGCACGCTCTGGATCCCCATGGCAATTTGAACTCCTCTCTGCGGTCCCACATGGTTAACTCTCTCCCAACATCTGCTGAAGCTGGCGCCCCTGTTTGCAGCGTCCGTGACACGTGGGTGCCACAGTGCACAGTGCCCTCGGGTGTTGGTGGGCGTGCAGCATTTCTACAGCTCTCCCGCACACCTGCTCCTTCGTGGCATCTTCTTCCCCAGCTCTGGGTTCATTCTGTTTGCTGAAGCTGCAAGGAATTCTAAGAGCATAGGAAGACCTCATCAATGTTCTTTCTTCACTTTAAAAATAAATGAACATACAGTGGACTCTGGTCTTTGCCTCTAGTGCTCAAGGTCAATCAGATTTTGGTCCTGAGTGAGATTCAGCTTTAGCAAACACATCACAAAAGCAGAAAGAAATGTCTCAAAATATATTGTGCTGTGGTCGTGAGATGGCGGGTGTGTTTTCCCCCTTTTTTGTGTGAATATATTACTTTTATAATAAAAATATTATTAAAAAGAAACCCATTTTTACACTTTGGCTTTTAAATCTGTCAATGGATCAGTTGTTTTTATAACTTCTTGGGTTTTTAATATTTGTTCAGCCTCTGACTGCCATCCCAAATTTATACTACAGTTAAAGAGATTATGTATGAATATCACATTTTTAAAGAGCCAGTTTATTATCTGAAAGACAGACGATGTCTGCTTAGAATTTTGTATTATGTATAATAAAGGCTGTTCTTGTGGGATACAACTATTCCCTGGTTCACTGAAAATTCTAAAAGAAATGTAACTGTTGGTTTGTTTTTTAGGATCATAATGACCTCTTTGAATTCTATCTTCCCCAATTAAAAAAATACAAAGGAAATGATATTGTTTTCATGTGCTGACAGCAGCAATGAGCTGGCCTCATGGTCAAGGAGATGACAGGGACAGGCCAGCTGCAGGCTCCAGCAGTGCACGGAACAGAAGAAGGAATGCTGGGCCCTCGGGGGGGCAGGTGGAGCCCAGGTGGGCGACCCGAAGCAGGTGACACATGGACATAGAGGCAAAGGGGGGTCCAGGGTCACGAAGTCCTCCTGCACTGTGCTTCCCATTCCTGGGCTGCAGGTCAGGATCAGAACTCTTGTCTGTGAGTAGGGCCTTGGCTCTGGACATGTTGTTAGGGATTTTATAGAACCAGTGCTCCAATCCTCTGATAGATTTCCTCAGCTTGGGAACAGAGCGAGTCTTTTCCGTCTCTGTTTCCCATGGAAGCCGGGTAAAAGGCAGCTGCAGAATGGAAGAGGGGCGCCCTAGTCCCCCGACTTCCACTGCAAGATCAGGCTGGCCAGGGGTGAGGGTGCTGGGTATCAAGTCCAAGTACTGGGTTGGTGTTCCTCCGGTTCCACCTGCCACGGGTTGGATTGGCCTTTGGAAGCTTATCCTGCTTGGGGTGAGAAGTTGGAGCTGGCAGGAAGGAGGAAATGGAAGACAGGTGTGGGGTGAAAATGAATTAGAGCTGGGCTCTCCATGTAGTCCTAAAACCACCTGCTTTGAATCACTCTGAGGGCTCATTGACAATGTCATGTTCAGGCTCTGAGCCGAGCATGTCAGGGAGTCCTCCTGGCTGTGCAGTTTCCCAGGTGTGATTCCTAGGCACTGTGCAGCCAGAGAAGAACCAAGGCAGAGCTTGGGCATCGCCTCCCAATGAGCCCTGGCTGGGAGTGGCTTCAGTCTTCTGCTCTGCTGATTCTCCTGCCTCGATTACTCTACTGCTACAGCCAGGCTCTGCTGTGACTTCCTCCCTGCAATGACTCATGCAGCCCCGATGCTTCCGTGGGCCTTTCCTCCATGATTCCCTACAGCATAGTTATTTGTGTGTGTGTGTGTGTGTCAACTTGTAGGGGGCAGCAAGTCATAGTTGGGAAAGAGTCGGTTGGCTTGAACTTAAGGTTCTCACCAGCAGAATGACTTTAACCAATTTCATTCAGTTTTTAATGCTTTAGTTTTCTTGTATATATAAACAGAAGTAGTTATGAGAATAGGATGAATTAATGTAAGCAAGACACTTGACAGTGTGTGTCACATTCCGGATGCACAGGATGATTTTGCCGTTATTTTCTTATTGGGGAATAGCATATTGTAGTAAGTTCTGTCAAGCACCCAATGCAGAAGTAAGCACTCAAGAAAATTGGTTAAATTAAACTGCATTCATCCATCTTGCAAGGCAAGTATAAGGTCACACAAGGCAATGTTCAAGTAGGGAAGATGCACTTGGCTCTTTGAAGAAACACATGAAAACATGTAATTTTTATGGTTTTTATGGTTTTATAACTCAGAATGGGAAGGAGAGGGCGTTTAACTAAAGATGCTGTACAGGGAAGCCAGGCTCAGTGGCCGTCGCCGCCCACTGTGCCCCTCCTGTCCTCTGCTCGCCAGTCTTCCACGGCTCCCCGCTCCTTTCCCCGGCTGCCCGCCCGCTGCAGGCTGCCCGAGAGAGCTGCCAGGAGCTCCTAGGAGCCTCAGGTGGTGAATACTTTACTGGGAACTAGAAAAGTGCTCCAGGAGTAAAAAGCATGCCTCCCAAGTCCAAGCATCACCTAAATGATGATGATGTCACTGGTTCTGTGAAAAGTGAAAGGAGAAATGTTTCAGAAGATGATTCAGATGAAGAAGAGGACTTTTTTCTAAGGGGACCATCTGGACCAAGATTTGGACCTAGAAATGATAAAATTAACCATGTTCAGAATCAGGTGGATGAAGTTATTGATGTCATGCAAGAATATATTACAAAGGTAATTGAAAGAGGGGAGAGACCAGATGAACTACAGGACAAACCAGAAACCTTACTGGATACTGCAACTGCTTTTGGCAACAGATCCAAACAGCTTCGAAGGCAAATGTGGTGGCGCGGATGCAAAATAAAAGCCATCATGGCTTTGGTTGCTGTTTTTCTTTTGCTAGTGACCATAATTCTTATAGTTGTGAAATATCATATTCGATCTGATGACAGAACTCCTCATTAAACAAGATCTGGGAAAATAATAATAATAAAAGATTGCTGTGTAATTTAAATGAGACCTATGTATATAACTTTTAAAACTTCTTTTTCAAGAAACTAAGAGGCAAGTATTGCTTCAAATTGGAGCACTGAGAATATCCAATTATCTTCTTCCCTTCCAACAAAATGTACTAATTGTACAAAGCAAAGATAACTATTTTGCTGTATTCCAAGGATCTAATTTGAAACTAGATACTTGCCAGTTCATTATTTGTGTATATAGTCAAACACTGAATGACAGTATTTCATACTAATATTTTAGTGGCATAAGGTCTTGCATCATTGCATTAAGATGAGGTCAGGCTCGGGGTCTAAAAGCCTATGTAGAGAACCAAATCATTCATTATGTTAAAGGAGATCCATAACCATTCCACCAGTGTTTGCAAGGATGTTATTCTTTTTATAATACATTTACTCTGTAAGCAGTTTCCACATGTTTATAGGTGTAACAGAAACTAAATGTTTCTGCCTTCGATTGTAATTAAAAACATTCCAATAAACCTATTTTTGACCGTACAAAGGAAAGTAGTCTAATTTTCTGGTATTTGAACCATAGAAACGGGAAAGTTAAAAAGTGTGAGAAACATAGTATGGTACCATAAAACTGAAGATAATAAAACTGCTGGAGAATGTCACTGGAATATTTAAAAATGACCAAAACAGAGCTGTCAGTCATGGTCAAGTCTGTTACCAGCTAAACTCCAATAAGGAGGGACCAGTCCTAACGTAAGTGAAATCCACTTGTAACTTTTTCCTTTATTTTTATCCGTAGTTTTTCTCTTTAATTGTAACTGTTTTACCAGAAGCACTAAAGCTAGAAAAATCATCTGTTTTAAATTTTCTGTCTTCATCATCCTTGGGGAGATGCATGTTACACAATCAAGTGTCCAAACCAACCGTGATGATGTACAAAGTTAGGAGCATGGATAACCTGAATGTAGACGAATCAGTCAGCCAGTAGCCAAAGGCTGAGTGGTCACCATTAATCCTTACCTGCTTTTATAGTGATAAAATGTATTAGTTTTAAAACTTGCCAGCCTCCTTGTTCACGTGAGTCAAAATGAAAATGCATACTAATGTCTGTGAGGAGAACCACTACAATAAAATTGGAAACTCTGTAGAAACTTGTGCACATGGACATCTTAAATCAGAAATAGCATTAATGGAAAGAACCAGTATTTAAAAAGGGAAAAGAATGATCCCATGTAACAGTTTTTATTTCTTTGGTCATTTTAATTCAAAATATATAAAACATAGGACCTGGATGTTTTTGTTCGTATGTTTAATTTTACAGTATTAATACTAAGAAACAATACTGTTTAGAAATTTGAAGGAAGAAAGCAGATTGAGAGACATTCAGACACTTGCAAGTTATAAAGTTATAAATGCTAAATTTTATGGTTTGCCTAGAGGATTTGAAAAGAGATAAAGGTCTTACATATTATAGTTTTGTTTCCTCTCACCAGTAGTGTCAGTTAAGTGAACAACATATGAACTGTTAATAAATCTTTGACTAAAGAGGGTACCTAAGAAAGAGCATTTTTAGAGTTTCAGTATGTAATATTCCAGGAATGGAACTGTTGGAATAGGCAGAATCAGTCCTAACATACATACGTGTATCCTTTATTTGTACTGGAACTAGACCTGTAAGTGAGATTCATTTTCTATTCATTGGTATAGAAATCCGGCTCCCCTAGTATACTTCTTAGTGAAAATGAAGATTATTTCTTTAAAAGACTCCACATTTCCAGTGTTCTTTTAATAAAATATGCCACTTTTGAAGAAACAACTATTAAAATTATGAAATTATTTTAAAATTTGTAACCATGGAAATAAAGGAAATATTTATATGAGAAGCCAGCACAAGCAAGTTACCAGAGTTTACAGAATAAACTCTGGAGCACACTGACTGTGCCTGTCCTGTGTGCCTCTGGAGTACACCTGTTGCCTGCTGAAGGGTCAAGGCCTTTCCTGATTTTTTGGAAGCAAAATGATTGTTTAGAAGAGTATCTCGTGATGAATTCACAGCCATCAGGCAACATCCCATAGCCCAGTTAGTTTAGGGTTCCTGTGTGTGAGATCTCAATTTTCCAGTATCAGAAACAAAATCTGTTAAAACAGAGCGATCTCTTAGGGGAGGGAAACTCTGAGATGAGCCTTTGGTCCTCCAGCTCACAGCTGAAGGGAGTTCACAGCTGCAGGACAGGAAAGGGAAGTCTCTCTGGAACCCGGAGGGTCTCTGAGTTGGGAAAACAGAGCTGAGAGACTGCAGGATGCCAGGGCAGCTGGAATCCACATGGTGGGGAGCCAGGGAGGAGAGCGTTACCCAGAGACACAGGTCTAGATCTCCACCACCGAGGACTCCCCTGCACGCTCAGTAGAGGTCCGAGCAGCGCTCACATGTGAGGAAATGATCCAGCCCTGGGAAAGAGCTAATGTAACAACCTTCAGTGGGAACAGATTATTGGGAATAGATTATGCCTCCCCAACCAGAGCAGAAAACTACATGGCCATCAGAGAACCTAGGAGGGTGATGCCTCAGTACTGGGGCCAAACTGGCCCTGGCCAATGGATCCAGTGTTCTTGCCTAAAGAAACCTAATAGAAAAGCATAGAGGGATAAATGTTTTTGACTAACTTAAGTATGCCACAGGATGCAGGCCAAGGATATTTAAAGAATACAAAAAGCCTAGTACTCAACAAAGCACAAATCATAATGTCTGGCTTGCAAAGAGAAAGAAAAATATGACCATAATGAAGAGAAAAACCAATCAATTGAAATCGACCTATAATGACACCTATGATGAGAGCAGTAGACAAGGGCGTTAGAACTCTATCATCACACCATTCCACAAGCCTGAGAAAGGAGAAGTGTCCCTGGACCGGGCATGAGGGTCCCAGAGGCTGAAAATAAGGAGCCTATCTGACCCCTGCAGAATAAGTTTGCAGGTTTGCTGACTCCTGTTGTGGAAGAAGAATTTTTAGGATGCATCAGTAAGAGGCAAGAGGAGGGTTTTTTAGATTTTAGGGTGCACAAAAGAACAGAATGTGGGTGCTCAGAGAAAGGAGATGCACTAGGAGCTGGGGTTGGGTACATTTAAGGTTGTCTCCAAGATGGATGATCTAGGATGTGTCCTCTGTCTATCACAAGCCTTCTACATGTGTTTGAAGTCAAGACCTGCTACCCACCAATATTGCTGCTTCCTGAGGATAGAGGGAGTGTAGTTTATAGGTGAGGACAGGTTGAGAGCCCAGATTTACAAGCTTATTGTCATTAAGACATTTAAGAATTTTTTTTGAGTGATTTTCCTGAAAGGGAAAAAGGCTTGAGTGACTTTTGTGTCTGGAAGTTGCAGTTTTTCTTAAAAGTATAATTAAAAAATCTATTTTTTTTGTCTCCTTTTTACCTAATTTTTATTTTTTAACCTACCTCAGAAGAAAGCAGGAGCATGGGATGTAAATTAAAAAATGTAAAAAAGAGACCCAAATAAAATTTATAGAGTTATAAGTACAACAACTGAGATTTATAGCAGGTTAGACACTGCAGAAGAAAAAAATTAATGAACTTGAAGACACTTCAATAAGAAACTACTATACCCCAGTGAGAAATGCAGTGAGAAAAGACTTGCTTTTCACACTGAGCTGAAGGGCAACTCAGGTGACCTCAAATGCAGGAACATACAATCCCCCAAACACAGGAGAGGGACACCAGGAGAGAGAAGATGTTTGTGAACAAAACGGCTAGAAGTTCGTCAATCTAATTTGATAAATTCTAACTTACAGGTCCAAGGAGTTAACTAGGGTTTCTAAGCACAAGAACATGCAGAATCACAGTCGAAGCGCTAAGGTGGTAAGAAGAGAAATGGGAAGAGCAGCACACAGTGGGGTGGAGACGTGGGACAGGCAGAGACACGAAGGGAAGGCGAGGGCGACTTCCCCTCAGGAATAATGCAAAGTAGAAGACGGGGCAGGGAAATCTTCAAAGTACAGAAAGGAAAGAAAAAAACACCATCCACCTAGATGTTTCTACCCGGAAAAAATATATCTTAAAAACAAAGGCAAAATAAAGACTTCAGACATAGAGAACTGGAAAGAATTTCATATAACCAGACTTACACCCCGAGGCTTCCCAGGCAGAGGGGAAAACCTTGCCGGAGCACTGGGTCCGCACAAACAGAGGAAGCATGACTGAGGCGGTGATGACCCGGGCAGACAGACAGCACGCTTAGGAAACGTGGGTGCTGTGCTGCCGCCTGGAACCTAAACTGATCAGCCAACTTGGCTGAACACTGAGTCAGTCTTTGTTCGGATTAAACATTGCTTACCTTACGAACCACCCCTTCTATACCTAGGTGTCTACCTGAGAGAAAAGGCAGCACAATAATACGTTTACATGAATATTCGTAGCATTTTCATTCCTCCATTCCTATTTTCCTTCTTTTCTCACTTAAGAGCCAATTCAGATGGGGGGGGGAATCAAATAGATGGAGCACTCATCTACATGGAATAAAGGAGGGAATAAGTTAAAGTTCTTGATCTCATTAAGCTTATGTTGGGGGTGGTACTAGTAATCTAAAAACAGAAATTGTTATAAAAAGTCCAGTAAGGAGCCAGGCATGGTGGTGCATGCCTGTAATCCCAGCACTGTAGGAGGCTGAGGCAGGAGGATCATGAGTTCAAACTGGTAAGGATAAATGCTGGAAGAGAAATGAAGCAGAATAAAGAAATAGAGGTTGATGGGGCAGAACTGTGTTGACATAGAAGATTGGAATAATCAGTAAAAGTCTCTCTTTTATTGATCCTTGTGTCCAGCTTAGCACATGAAAATGTGTTGAATTTGTAAATGTCCTTAAGCTTTAATAAATGTTGTATTCTATGCGAACTTATTTGGGAGAACTCCTATATAGAAAATTATCCCCTCTGTCCCATAGTTGCAGATCCAGCTTCATGATCCTTTCAAAATTTAAAATGTCTCAGAGTCATCCAAGCTTGCTGCAGGTCAGTTTGAAGCTGTAGAGAACACTCATGTTTAGCTGTAGGTTGGAAATAAACATGGTAGCCTAGGGATTGCAAAGACAGCCGAACTCAAATTATGACAATTTTGTCATTTTCTGTGGCCACTTGGAGCTTTTAGTGATTAAAATGTATAGCAATGGAACAGAGTTCTAATTTTGCAAATAACTGCACCTTTCTCTGATAATAGAATTTTAAGTTCTTCCATAAACATATATTCGTCTCTGTCCATGATTATTACTGGTCATAATTTTGCCCTATGCAGAAAGACAGGTGTTAAAGTTTTGCCTATCTCTGGTGTCAGAGTTGTGTTCAGCACTGGCCGTCAGGAATTATAAGCAAGACCTTGTAGGGTGTTTGTGCTCTTACCCCACCAGCCTGTCCCCTGAAGAGCATCCCTCCAGGCCCTTCCAGCCTTCTGGGCAGTGCCAGCTGCTGGCTTTGAGCGAGAAGACAACATGGAGAGGGCGGAGCAGAATTTGAGAAGTCATTTCATAAAAATACTTGAAATATGTCTTTATGGAATATAAAGGAAAGGAAGACTACATTTCTGTACCATCGAGTTGGGAGAAGTGAGCAAATAGAGCTACTACTTAATTCAATCTTGCTTGCGCGCACAGGCTGGTAAAGCCTGGAAAATTTGGGTTATATTTATTTGAGCCACAAGATCTTCATGAAGAAGAAATACAGGCAGATATGTAATCTTTGTTTCTTTCATACATACACAAAAGTAGGGAAATGTCTAAATAAATCTCACCAGTAAACTGATACATGGATTTTAGCTTCAGTTCCCATATTTCCTCTTTGGTGCCTAATATATTTGAGCAGGTAAACAAATTTGTAGAGTCCAACAGAAGCATACACACTTACCATCAAGTGTCCTGTTATAGTAAAAGAAAAAATGAGCTGTTCTTTTTCTCCACTAAAGAAAACATTGAAGACTCTGAGTGACCGGCAAGATTCTATTTCTTGACCCAGGTCAGAGTTATGAGTTCTGGCCTGATGATAGTTTTAGAGCCATACCTTTGTTTCAGGTAGGTCATTTTGGTCCTATTTTAAAATAAACATGTAAAAATGCAATAGAGAGAACCTCTAAGACTTAACTCAGGAATGAGTGCTATATTTAACACTCACAGAAAAACTGATTTACAAAAATATGACATGACCAATGATGCATGTCATTATATTGTATACCTAAAATGTACCAATAAAGTAAAATAAAAAAAACACAACATGAATCAAAGTGCAGCTAAACTTTGATCTAGTATTAGAGTTCACCAGTGATTAGTGGGCATGGCCAGCACAGCCACGCCTTTGCCCCTGGGGTGGAAGCTGCATGTTGGGGGTGGCTGAACACAGAAAGCTAAAGGCCTGGCACCACATCACCACTACCACTGTGTTCGGCTGCCCCACCCAGTTTCCCGATTGAGAGTGAACTTCAGTCTTGTCTAAGCTACAACCTTTTCAGCCTTTGTTTCAGCAGTTCAGCCTAACAGATTTTTCTTTCCTAGTAGTTCCTTTTCTTTTCTTTTTGTTTTGCTAAAGGCATCTGTTTGACCTCAGCTTAAATACTGATTTTTTAAGGAACAGATTCTCTGACTTCCCAAACTAGCTGAGTTTTTTGCTAGGACACTATAGTACTTTGTAGACCTCATCACACTTTTAAATCTTGTTTTGTGACAATTTACAAAGTAAATGAGGATGAACATAAGTGGGGAAAATGAGCTCAATCCACAGACAGCAGCTAAACTGGCAATTCGCAGCAGAGCCTCTCTGCCCAGCAGATTGACCAGCTGACCTGGTGCTCATCTGCCAATGTGTTCCTGAGAATGAAAGATTTAAGTCACTGAGTTCTGAGATGACTATTTTTCAGCAATGCTTAATGGATGTAAGGTGGTACCTCAACTTCTCATGATGTTTTTAGGTGAAGAGCATGAGGGAATCGGAGCAACAGCAATTATTTTTAATCCTTGCTGTCTTGTCATTGAAAGACCCAATCATGGAAATGTAGTGCAGCTGCTCTGCTGGTTTAAGGAGGGAGTTGACAAACCTTCTAGATACAGTAATACAGTACTTCAGCTCATAAATTCTTCCGTTTGCAAACAATTCAGTTGGAAAACAAAAGTGTTTGGCAAAATTTTGCTTCCATTCGCAAACTCCACATCAGGTGATAAACACGACCACAGCCATCTCCCCCACCCAAACACAAATGCAGCCATCTTCCCCAAATTGTAAAACAAATTAAGTTCATAAACTGAGGTACCACTGTAATTGCATTGTGGATCTTTTGATAGAGAAAAGGCTGAGATAGAGGAGGCCTGGGGTCTGACCACCACTGACACTCATGTACTTAGGCACCACCAGTAACTGTCCTGCATTGCTGTTGCCTAAATTTTAGCATCAGACACCTACTTGTGCAGCATCAAAGTAACCTCTGCTTTTATATTTAGAAGCTTTGGACTACTAAGATTTATTGAACACCAGTTACATATCAACTATTCTGCCAAGCTTTGAGTGCACACAGATGAATGCATAACTGCTTTCTTTGAGGAAAGAAGGACTATGTAGACCCTGTTACAATATGGTGCGATAAATATTACTGTAGATAAAAGAGAGTAGGGAGAACATAGAGACGCAGACACAGATACACACAACAACAAGAACAACAAGAACAACAAGGGGTGAGGGATGTAGGTAGGCAGTCAGAAGAGAACTTTCTGGGGCCAGGGATTTAGGTCAGTGGTGCTGCCACCTGCCTCGCAAGCGCAAGGTCCTGAGTTCGATCCCCAGTACCAAAAAAAAAAAAAAAAAAAAAAGAGAAAAAAAAGAAGAGAACTTCCTCAGGGGATAAGTTTGGAGTTGGGCAGGGGGGGTTTTCCCGGCCCAGGATCTGTGAGTGCACCTAGGTGCTGTGGGGTGGCAGGGGGACACCGTGCTATGCATCCCCTTGTGGCTCCTGCTCATGTAGACATCTGATGCTGGCTTCCCAGCTGCCGCCCGGCCCACAGCCAGTAGCTGATGGTGTAAGTGGCTCCCTGTCTCCCTGTGGTGACCACTTGAGGTGACCTTCGTGCTCCTGCTGCTGAGCCCCTCTCCCAGCTCCTCTCTCCTCAGCCAGTGCGTTTCTTTACAGGAATTCCCTTCAGAGGCTCTGCTTCAAGCCCGACCTAAGACTTGCTGATCTTGTAATTCAATAAGAGAAAGCTAGAATTTTGCCGTTAGTATTAAAAAAACCACCAATGGCTCCAAGTAAGGGAATAGTCTCCTTCATGACAGTTCTCTTCCTGGGTTAAGAATCACTCATGTGGTTTCTTCCCTAGGTGTATCTCAGACATCCATTTTGCAATGTGCATGATTTTTATAGGGCCTGGGGATAGAAAATCAATTGTTAAATTTTTATTCCTTTTTTTAATTGTAAAATCATCCCTGGGAAAAATTGCTATAGAAAAGGAGCTTCATCTTGATACACAACTAGGGGAAACTACCTAAGAGACAGGAGGCGCTTTAAACCTGTCTCTCACCGTGAGAAAGCTGACGGAATGCTGTGACAGCGCAGACTCCCACACCTAAACTAATCAAATGAACAGAATGTGAGTTTCCGTGTACAGCTGCTCTATGCTTTGCAATCCTTAGGTAATACTTGTATTTACTTATTTAATTTTTTTAAATAAAAAAGCTGGAATCAGTTCTAGGAGACTTTCCCTACAGTCTGTTTCTGCCCGCTGTGTTCTCACCACGCTCATGATTTATCTTTTTCCTCAGTTCTTGGGATTCACTGACTCTCTTTGGGCAGGGGCTTCACACATTCTCTGTGTTGTCCCTTTCGTCCTTTTTCCTTTATTAAGTAGAGAGCAGTGAGAGTTACCGATTTATTTCTTGGTCTAGATTAGATTTCCTTTCAGAAATGGTGAAAAGAGCAGAGAATCACACATTTCATTACTCTTCTGACTTCCTGTGATTAATATTCGGAATGAGCATGGAGTGCTGCACGTCGGGCTCACGATTGATAGGTTCCAATCCCTAGGAGGCCTATAAATAAGACACAAAGAGACTTAACGTATTTTATAGCCAGGATTGGATCCTGCTGGGATGAAAACCTGCAGGCAAAATAGATAGCCATCTCTCACAGCAGCTAGAAATAGAATGGCCTTTTTTCTTACTGTTCCTACCTTAGGGTTTCACTGTAGTTTGCCATAGGTTTTGACTTCCTATGGCATAGTCTCCTACATAAAAAAAGATTAATGCCTTGAAGAATGAGTTAAGCTTTATGTTCTGGATCCTAAACTTGACAAGTGATTGGTTTGTGTCCTGGTGGGCTCTAAATATGCATTGGATATAAAACTGCTCACTGGCTGGGAGGCAGGAGCAGAGAATGGGAGTGAGGAGGAGAAATTTGGGGCAGGCATCTGGGTTATCTGAGAGAGCAGGAGAGAGGAGAGAGAGCTGGACCCGACTGGGAGAGCATCATAGCTTGTGAGGACATCTACATCCATCACCAACCACTTGAGCAATTCCACTGGAGAACTGGGCAGAGTTGGCCCTCAGCAGAGTCTCGCCTTGTGTCTGTATGGTGAGACAGCAGGCTGAGGGAGAAAGCAGGCGGAACCATCTGGTGCAAGGCTGGGGTGTAGGGCAGTTTGGCTCCATCTCACTGTACTTGTGTGGCAGAAGAGAGTCATGGGCACTTTAGGAGCTGAAGAGTGAGCAAGAAAGAGTTGAAAACCAAGCCACCTCTGAGGACGACTCATGCGATCTCACAGCTGAAATTGTTACCAAAGGGCATGGAGCATGGGGTATGGGAACTGTTCCCAAGCCCTGTTGGGGTGTGAGTGATGGATCCTGACATATAGCAATCACTACACTGGTATAAAGGATTACATGGGACCCCACAGATACTTGGATTCTCATTTATCACAACACAGACAACACTGAGTGGAGTAAGTACTGAGGGTAGATATCCATTGACCGACACAGATACTTAAACCTTCTGGAGTCAGTTCCCCATCACAGTAACACTGATTAAACCACACCATTGATTCTGCAGTTACACTGCATTATTCCTTTCCATTTTGATATATTTAAAAATGTTCTGTGGAACAAAACATTCATCAAACACCTGCTATCTATCATCACTCTACTAAGTAATACACACAATAGAAATAAATGGTTCCATTCTCGTGTTGGGGTTCCCAGTAGGAAAAAGACAGATGACTACAAAGATTATTAGAATATGATGAGACAAGTATTGTAACTGACAGAACAATTCTTCCTACTTGCCTGTGGGAGCTCAAAGAAAGTAGTTCTTTCTGGGAGTTCTTGAGGAGGCTGGAGACCTGAAAGGGCTTTGCAGAGAAGGGAGATTGCTGTTGGCTTTTAAAGCATGGACCAAAAGGTGCAGGGGTCATGGGAATCAGGACATTAGCAAAGTCCACAGACAGAGACAATGGATCCTTGCAAACAGAGTGGAGAGTTCAGTGTGGCCGATGGAGGGTGAGGCGGATGGAGCAGGAAAGGTGGGTTGCAGGGGTCCCAAGGCTGACGATAAGGAGCTGGCCAGTTAAGTTCTTCAAGTAGAGAAGTTAGGGATATGATTACATGTTTTGCCAAATATCTTAGCTAACTAGCAAGGTGGTAATGAGTGCAATTGTTTTAAGAAACACCTGGAAAGCAAAGAAGCTGTAAATCAGCATGAGGATTTCACAAGTGATGAAAAGTTATCTCACTCCAGAGGCTAGATTAGCACATTTTTTTTGTGTGTAAAAATCAGTATGGCTCCAGTATTGCACACATTAATGCTGTGAGTTATGCAAAAACAGAAAGTAAAATTTTTTAGAGGTTAACCTAAGAAGAATGAATAAATCTGGTGTGCTGAGCTTTGAATATGGTTTTGTCCCCTCCGAAGCTCATGTTGAAGTTTAATCCCCTTGGGTGGGAACTGGGTGGGACCTGTAAGAGGTGAAGAGGGGTCTGCCCTCCCAGGTGGACTCTCCCGCTGCTGTAGTGGTTACTGGGTTCTCTCAAGTGGGTCTGCTGTACCATTCCACCCACAGGTTTCCTGTGTTCCCCGCCTCGCGCCATGAGATGCCCTACACTGCCTTGGAATTCTGCCAGCAAGGACAGCACCAGACATAGCCCCCAACCTGGGACCAGAACTGTGGCCCAAATAAAACCCAGTCTATCGAATGATATTGTTTGCAGGAAAGAAGGAGAGAGAGAATCGTTCCTGGACATCTTGGCCAGGTCACAGTGGTCTCACATTTCTGTTGAGGCCTCTTGGACCCCTAGGTTGGAGCCCTGGGGCTCCGGTGGGGGTGTGGGGTGTGGTGAACCTTCGGGAGAGATGCCCAGGACAGGTCTTGAGAGGACACCCTGAGGGAGAGGGTTTCTCGGAACCTGCCTTCCCCGTGGGCTCATGAAGGTACCAGGTGAGGAAGAGGGGAGCCAGGTGAGACAGAGGACGCGCCCAGCTGACCTTCCCCTGAATTTTCTAGTTATAAGATTGCAGGATATAGGACACAGGGAGGTAGACCTTTTGCAAAAGGGAAGGAGATCAAGAAATGGGGAGGGGAAGGAGGGAGAAGAGGGGAAAGGGATGAAAAAGAATTAAAATGTGTTACGCACATGCACCAACTCCCCACGAGGAACGGGATCGTTGCGTACTGGAAACGTGTCCTAAGAAAACTAAAAAAATAGCAAATAAAGCAGAAACAAGGGGGGAGGTGGGTTACGGAGCAGGTCCATAGCAGTAACCGCTACACACATGGTGTCCACCTGGTGTCAGGTTTGCCTGTGAGTAGCACTCACCATAATAACTGCTTGAAACCAGAGAGAAGAATACGTCCCTCCTGCACAGGTAGGGGCAGCTTGGAGAGCCACTTCCCGTCTCCCCTCTGCCACGGAGCAAAACACACACAACCAGCACATCTGCTTTCTAAGCTGCAGGACACGAGAGGGACAAAGTGATGCCCTTGTCCTGGCTGCCATTCAAGCGGGGCTGCTTGCAGCCACTTCTATTCTATTACGTGAAACTTGGTCGCATGGCCCAACCTGAGAAATGGGCCTAGTGTCCCCTTGTGTGGGTAACAAGCAGAGCCCACTAGGAGAGAAGAGGAAGAAAGAGAAGCAAGTGCAGAGCCTTCAGCGAGCACAAGCTGTGGTCAGTATCGTCACTGCGGTCATATGGGGTCACCCTGGAAATATTTATATTCACCTTATTTAAGGAAATCTTTGTATCAAGGTGTATGAGAGCTGTGGACACTCAGACTTTTCATTTGCTTAATTTCTGCCTAAATCATTTGCAATGAAGTGTTTCGGTCAGGACTGAAGAAAACATAACTAAGTGCCACTGGATTTTCCTACTGTAGATGTTTAAAAGAAAATATCTGAAAATTATCTTTTTGGACCGGCTTGAAACCTTATCAGGACTGAAAGGTTTCTCAATGGTCTTAGTTGGTACCATTTCATTCTACTACTCTAAGAAAGCTGTGTGTGAAATCCTGTCACCAAGTGCAAATTGTTGGATAGAAAAGTTTTTCCTTTTTAAAAGTTTTCTTTTTGAATGATTATGAGACACCGGATATTAAGATTTTATTGAACAGATCTATGTGTGAAGAGCCATAGTAATCTCTTTTATGTGTACTTGTTTTTTGGAAATTGCTTCTGCAAAGATTAAATTTTATATCCAAGCTTAAAGGTGAAAACCAAGCTAGTGATATAATTGTTCCTCATCTCGCCTGGTTACACAGCCTGCTGCAGGAGCCTCGTTCCAATGTGAGCACTTCAATATTTCTGGCAGAAAATGAAATCTTTCTCCCTTTCACATGCATTATACTACTCTAGTGCATCTTCATTAATCCTGGCTTTGTGAAATGAAGCTTTAAAATCTACCAAGTTTTCTCTAATTCAAATAATTGCTCCAGGAGAAAGAGGCTAATGTTTTGTTACTGAAAGACCACACGGCTACACACAATCTGTTTTCAATTTCTCTGTCTTTGCTTCTTTGTCAGAATGCTTGCATTTCACAGATAAGTGAATTCAATTTTAGAACCTCTGCATGCCTGCAATTGCTTAGAGTGGTGCTGGTGACCAGCTGTCTGACAGTCTGTGATTGAAGCTCAAAGCTCGGCTGCTGTGTGATTTGTGATGTCCTCATCCTATGCTGGGAAAGCCCACAGTGTTCTTTATGGAGTCTCGAATCCCTTCACTATACCTTGAGGCTAAGCAGTCAGATACCTGCTGGCTACTGAAAGGGGAACTTGCTTCATGTCTCTTGCACCACATCTAAATAGGCCAGGATTTTCTTTCTTTCTTTCTTTCTTTTTTTCTTAAATTCTTTTATTGTTACATTTTAGGTATACAACACATTTACAGTTCTCACTGGGAGCTTGTACCTTTACATGATGTATCTTGGTTCTTATTTTTGCCCCATTCCTAGCTCTCCCTTCACGCCCTCCACCCTTCCCTATTTACAAAGACTTTATTTCCATTTTTTCCATTTCTCATCATTTTTTCCTTTCCCTTCTTTCCTTTCCCCTGCCCCTCCCACTACTCCTACCCCTTTGGACCTTTTCTTCCTATTTTGTATTATCGATTATTCATTCTAATCATTGGTACATTTCAGGTATACAATGTAATGACATTCATCATTGGAAATTTGCACCTTTACATAGTCTCTCTTGGTTCTTATTTTTCACCCTTGCCCAGCCCTCCCTTCAACCTCTCCATTCCTCCCTATTTACAAAGGCTTTGTTCTTATTTTTCCATTTTCTCATATTAATCCCATTCCCTTCTGTCCTTTCCTCTATCCCTCCCACTTCCTTCCCCTTTGCCCCTTTTCTCCCTATTTCACATGACCTATTATACATTTAGTCCTTATTTACACTTTCAGTTTCTCACACCAGAGAAACTATTCAGAATTTATTCATGTGTGTCCTATTTATTTCACTTAAGAGTATCACCTCAATGTGCATCCACTTAGCTATAAATGTCTCTAATTTCTCATTTTTTATATGGCTGAGTAGTATTCCATTTTATTAAAAAACCACATTTTCTTTATCCAGTCTCCAGTTGATGGGCATTTGGGCTGTTTCCAAGTTTTAGCTATCACAAACTGTGCTGCTACAAACAAGGGTGCACATGTATCACTGTGGTATGATTCTTTTAATTCTTTTGGGAAATCCCCAGCAGGGGACTAGCGGGGTCAAGTGGGACTTCCTTCCTAATGTCACAGATGGTGTGGCATAAAGAAGAAGGTCATGTGGGTTGTGATAAACTTGGACTCTGCTTTCAACTGGGAACTTCAGAGCCTTGCTCTGTGCCATTGTTGGATATGAGTTTATTTGCTATTTTTTTCCTGGAAGTCTATTACTGTGTCAATGTTGTCATCATTTATGTTCTGGTGTATGGAGTACATTTTTCTGGGAGCTTTACAGATGCCATTGAAGAATAAGATAGGATTTTGGCTCTATTTACTCATCCCAGTTATTGAAGTAAGTATGTGGTGAGACAGTGCCTCCCTACCCCAGTATTTGAGGTTTCTTCTACCTCATAAGATTTTATCTGTCTCTCACCAAGGAACTTTTCTCCTTCCCTCTCTCACTAGAGAAACTCCTAGTTCCTGGTGGCTAGGCATGGCCTTTACCCTGCTCTGATGAGCAGAAACACATCCCCAGACATGGGAAGGACTGTGGGAAATGCAATATGGCAGAAGGGAGCCATGGCAACAGGATTCGATTCAGTGACAAGGTGCGTAGGAGGAGAACTAGCAGCTGGCAACGTGGAGGTGGTGGAGTTGTTTTAGGATCAGCGTCCATGTCCATAGGTGGTAGCTGTGTTGTCTTCGTGAGACTGAGTCTCTGTATGTATATGGTATCCACCACAAGGTCTCTGTAACTAATTGCCAGGCCCTTCTTCAGATTTTGTGAGTTGCTCAAGATACTTAATACGTGGGAATTATTTTCTATTTCTTGTAACTAAAGATGCTGATTGATACAAGAAGCTAAAAACTGCCAAAGACTAAAACTAGACCTATATCTCTCACCATGCACTAAACTAAAATCGAAATGGACTAAAGATAAAAATATTAAAACAGAAACATTGAACTGGCTGGAAGAGAGTTTAGGAAGAACTCTTGAAGACATTGGTGTAGGAAAAGATTTTATGAACAAAACCTCAGTTGCCCATGAGCTAGCACAAACAATCATAAGTTCGATCTCTTCTTACTAAAAAGTTTCTGCACAGCAAGAGAAACCACCAACAGTCTGAAGAGACAACCCACCAGGTGGGAAAAATTTTCACGTGCTCTTCCTCAGACAAAGGTCTACTATCTAGAATCTATAAAGAACTTTAAAAAAATCAGACCTCCCAAATTTACAGACCCAATGCAAAAATGGGCATCTGAAATGAACAGACATTTCTCACACAAAGAAGTAGAAATAGCAAATAAACATGAAAAAATGTTCAACATCACTGGTCATTTGAGAGATGCAAATGAAAACAATGCTGAGATTTCACTTCCAGAAAGAATGGCTGCTATCATGAAATCAACCAATAACAAATGCTGGCGGGACTATGGGGAAAGAGGAACTCCAGCGCTGGTGAGAGTGTAGACTGGTGCAACCACTGTGGAAATCAGTATGGAGATACCTCAAAGGACTAGGACTGGAAGTCCCATTTGACCCCGCTATTCCACTGCTGGGGATCTTCCTCAAAGAATTAAAAGAATCATACCACAGCGATATATGTGCGCCCATGTTCATAGCAGCACAGTTTGTAATAGCTAAAACTTGGAAACAGCCCAAATGCCCATCAACTGGAGACTGGATAAAGAAAATGTGGTGTTTTTATAAAATGGAGTACTACTCAGCCATAAGAAATGAGAAATTAGAGACATTTATAGCTAAGTGGATGCACATTGAGGTGATACTCTTAAGTGAAATAAATAGGACACACATGAATAAATTCTGAATAGTTTCTCTGGTGTGAGAAACTGAAAGTGTAAATAAGGACTAAATGTATAATAGGTAATGTGAAATAGGAAGAAAAGGGGAAAAGGGGCAAAGGGGAAGGAAGTGGGAGGGCTCGGAGAAAGGACAGAAGGGAATGGGGTTAATACGAGAAAGTGAAACAATGGAAACAAAATCTTTGTAAATAGGGAGGGATGGAGGGGTTGAAGGGAGGGCAGGGGAAGGGGGAAAAATAAGAACCAAGAGAGATTATGTAAAGGTGCAAATTTCCAATGATGAATGTCATTATATTGTATACCTAAAATGTACCAATAAAATAAAATTTAAAAAAAGAAGCTAAAAACTATAGTACATTTAATCAGTAACAAAAAAGTAAAATCAAAATTTTTGAGTGGTCATTAATGTGATATGATGGAGAGCAAGGCTCAGATGGTAGGAAAGAGGAGATCGCTATTGAGCTCTGCAGGTGTGATTCTTCAAGGAAAGCTATTAGCTGCCAGCAGGTACCAGATATGTTATTAGGTGCTTGATGTAGAAGAAGGAACAAGAAAGAGACAGTCCTGCTAAGGAGAAACTTACAGCCCCATGTGGAAGGAGTCCACCGGTCATTACTGCAGTCCTGGCCAGTCTATCGGAGGAGGGGTGCCATGGAAGCTGGAGTGGTGGGGTGAGTCTTCACAGAGGAGTGGCACTGAGAAACGTGAACGATGCGAGAACTAAAGGGAATCGCTGAGGGAGGGCTGGAGACAGTGTCCAGTAAGGCATCAGCACCTGTAAACACTGACTGTGTGATGACAGAATACGATGCATTCTGAAACTGAAATACGTTCTGTGTGGTAGAAGTAAAGAATCTGGGATTGGAGAGGCGCTGAGATCTCTAGAAAAGAGCCAAGTACTTTTCGTTTTTCGTTTAACTGGGTTTGTTACTGAGGACATTCTGAGCCGGTGCTCGGGAATGGTAAGACCAACCTGGGTACACAGCGTGACACCCTGGTGCCAGAGCTGCTTTCCACAGACAAAGATGATGGCTGCGTTGCTCCTGGATCATACTACACCAAATCGTGCTGTCCATGCAGTCCTGAAGTACAGCTTGTATGGGTTTGTGCGTGGTAAAACATGGACTTGATTACTGGGAGATCAGTCATTCTGTGCAGGTCTGACCTAGTCTGAGGAGCACAGTGCTGCGTAAGGAAGAGGCCCTTACTACCTTGTGTTTAGCACAGATGGGCCGACTGTGGCAAAGTTTGGAAAGGGTAGACTTTCTTGACTTAAAATAGCTGAGCATCTGTAGATCCACGCAATGGCACACTGTGCCCAAAGGTGTGAAGGGAAGAAGGAGTATTTCAGATATACTTAGCAGGATTTGGGCATTGAAAAAGGCCGAAGAGTAGAGCACACAATGCAGTCAACATGCTGCTTTTCATTTGAAGGCACAGCCTTGCAGGTCAGGAGCAATGTCTCTGTCTGCTTGGGATTATCTATGGATATTAAATAAATCACACAATTCTACATTTATACATATTACGATTTCATTTTAAAAATGCAAATAATTTTAAAAACAGAATAGTAATGTACCTAATTCTATTCCTATTCTTTGACTAACAAAATGTTAGATAGACGATCCAGAAAATATCTATTTTACTTTAGTGTCTGCAACAAGATTTAATACTTGCTTTAGATCAGTGATGATGAACCTTTTGGAGCTTTCAGTGGTAACTAACAGCCGGCTGCAGCACATGTGCCATAGGTTCGCCACCGCTGCTTCAGGTAAGCGATTTGAATAACATTTAGGCATATATTTGAAAAGTTATATATGATTTATTCATTCCATCATCATAAAAAGTAATAATTTACATTGATCAGCACTTTGGGTTAGTTTTGGAAGAACTTGATTCATTAGGTCATTTTATACTTATCAAAACCGAAAGGCAAACTTATCCCCATTGTGGGGATGAGAACACACTGGCTTGTTATTAAGGTTTAGTGGCGAAGTTCACCAGGGCGCAGGTAACAGCATATCCACAGAAGCCTGATTTTTCTGTTCCTTGCAAGAGAGAATTGGAAGGATTGAAGCTTTAGCTGAGTCATAGTTTTCAGAAGGTCTGGGATACATGCTGTGTAGAAAGGAAGACTTGAGGATAGAAGTCAGGCAAACTTCTAAATAAGTAACTTAATTATGCCTGAAGGTTACGGTAATTTTCCTTACAGAACCCAGAAGCTATATTTATTCAAGCAAAATGGAAAAGAGAGTTGATCAATTGTTTTTGGAACCTCTTTGTCGAGTAAAGAACCTTTGAAGTCATCTAGGCAATATTTCATGTCTTATTCCTTAGAGTTTTCTTTCTTTCTTTTTTTTTTTTTTTTTGACTGTGTTGCTCCGTTAGCTTAGAATTACCCTCTGTGCTTAAAGGTGAAGACATTATTTTTTCCTATTTTATTGAAGAGCTTGTACAAGCCCAGTCAATTGCATTCAAAATTATTAGGAGCTTAGGGGCTCAAGGATGCAAATACATTAAAAATGCCCTTCAAACCTCCTTCCAAAATGCTTTTTAAAATTTAACTTTAGCAGCTAGCTTATTCAGAAAATGCTTATAGCAACAGACAATATTATTCGGCTCTGTGAGAAAGGAGCTGAAAGCTAGGGTGCCAGGGCTTGAAGGGCGGACTGTGTTTATAGATGAGCAATTACACATAGCTCTCAGGTTTGAAATTTTGTGAAAATACTTCCAGAGGTCTCTTGGCTGGCCTACTTAAATGTCTACAAGTAGGAATTCTCCACAGGAGAGCCTGCAAACTGATAATACTCAAAACTAACTGTTGAATGACACATGTAATTTCCAATGACAATAGTTGGCTTTTGTTTGGTTAAATAAGTTGGAAGAATAAATTAGTGGTGTTTTGGGCCTGGGGATTTAGCTCAGTGGTTTTGCCACCTGCTGCGCAAGTGCAAGGACCTGAGTTCAATCTCTGGTACCAAAAAAAAATTAGTGGTGTTTTAAAATGTTATGAAATATAATTTTTTTCTTAAATTCT
>NW_004624830.1:4827472-4840461 GCF_000247695.1 Heterocephalus glaber | reverse complement strand
TTAGTTCTTCTTTAAATGTCTTGTAGAATTCAACAGTGAAGCCATCAGGACCTGGGCTTTTCTTTGTTGGTAAATTTTTGATTACATTTTCAATTTCACTCATTGTAATTGGGGTGTTTAGAATTTCTATATCTTCTTATTTAACTTTGGCAATTAATTTATATCTAGGAATCTGTCCATTTCTTCTGTGTTTTCCATTTTATTAGAGTACAGTTTCTTGAAGTAGGTATTGATGATCCTCTGGATTTCTGCTGGTTCTGTTGTGACTTCCCCCTTTTCTTTCTTAATTGCATGGATTTGAGTCTTTTCTTTCCTTTTTTGATAAGGTTGGCTAAAGCTTTATTGATTTTATTTATTCTTTCAAAAAACAAACTCTTTGATTCATTAATTTTTTGTATCATTGTCTTAATGTCCATTGCATTGATTTCTGCTCTGATCTTTATAATTTCCTCTCTTGTGCAGGCTTTGGGTTTGTTGTTCTTTTCTTTTTCCAGGACTTTGAGGTTCTGCATTAGATTATTTATCTGAGTTCTCGCTGTTTTCCTAATAGGGCCATTCACTGCTATGAATTTCCCGTGTAGAACTGCTTTCATTGTGCCCCATATATTCCTAAATGTACTGGCATCATCATTTACTTGTAGAAACTGTCCAATTTCTTCTTTAATTTCCTCTGTGACACATTGGTTGTTCAGGAGGGTGTTATTCAATTTCCAGGTGTTTGTGGGAGTTTTGCAGTTTCTTATGTTATTGATTTCCAATTTTATTGCGCGGTGGTCTGATAATATACAGGGGGTAATTTCAATTCTTTTACATTGACTTAGACATGTCCTGTGAGCTAGAATGTGGTCTATTTTGGAGAATGACCCATGTACAGCTGAAAAGAATGTGTATTCTGATTTTGTGGGGTGGAACACTGTAAATATCTATTAAGTCCATTTGTTCAATAGCTTGGTTGAGTTCTAGAATTCCGTTGTTAATTTTTTGTCTAGATGATCTGTCTATTTGTGATAGTGGGGTATTGAGGTCCCCCACTACAACTGTATTAGTGCTTATTTGGTTTTTCTTTTCCCTTAATATTTGTTTTGTATAGTTGGGGGCATTCGTATTTGGTGCACATATATTTAGGATTGTTATCTCTTCCTCTTGGACTGTTCCCTTCACAAGGATGTAATGACCATCTTTGTCTCTCTTAATTAGTTTCAGTTTGAAATCTACTTTTTCTGCAAATAAGATTGCTACCTCTGCTTTTTTCCGGGTTCCTTTCTCATGGAGAGCCATTTTCCATCCTTTTACTTTCAGTCTATGAATTTCTTTTTGAGTTAGGTGTCTTTCTTGTATACAGCATATTGCTGGATTTTGCTTCTTAACCCATTCTGTCAGTCTACTTCTTTTGAGTGGTGAATTGAGGCCATTAACATTGATAGTTATAATTGATAGATATTGACTCATCCTTGTCATGATGTTTTACTGTTGTTGGCTCTTATTTCCTTTTCCCCCTTTCCCTTTAGTTTCTTACCTTGTCTGGTGGCTTCCCTCTGTTGAGCCTCATGGAGTTGTGACCTTCGTTGCCTTTTCCTAGGATATTGCTTAGAACTGTTTGGAGTGCTGGTTTGTTGTTCATGAAATATCTCAGATGTTCTTTGTCATGGAAGTACCTAATTTCCCTATTGATTTTGCAAGATAATTTTGCAGGATACAACAGTCTAGGTTGGACGTTATTTTCTTTTAGGGCTTGAAATACTTCACGCCAGGCTCTCCTTGATTGGAGGGTTTGTGTTGAGAAGTCTGCCGTGATTCTGATGGGCTTTCCTTTATAGATGATTTGTTTCTATTCTCTAACTGCCTGTAGGATTTTGTTCTTATGTTGGGTTTCTGGGATCTTGATTATTATATGTCTAGGTGTAGATTTTTTTTGATCATGGCTGGGTGGAGTTCTATATGCCTCGCTTATCTGTGTGACCAATTCTCCACCTCTGTCTGGGAAGTTTTCTACTATTACTTCTATGAACAGTTTTTTTTATGTCAGTTGTACTTTCTCCTGTTTTTTTGAGGACTCCTATCAGTCTTATGTTATTCTTCTTTGCATCATCTAGCAGCTGTTGAACTGACTTCTCATGGTCCCTTACTATTTTTAAGAAATCTCTGTTTTCATGGTCCTTCACCGCAATCCTGTCTTCTATACATGATATTCTGTCTTCAGATTCTCTTAATCTGCTCTGCATGCTTTCAATGGAGTTTTTAATCTCCTGAATATCTGTTTGAATCTGCTTCATGGATTCCATTTCTTTCTTATGTTGGGTGATCATGGTTTCCTTTTCTTTCTTATGCTGGGCATTCCTGGCTTCCAGCATGTTTCTGAGCTCATTTGTTATTATTTTTTTTATCAGTTTCTGTTCTAGAGCCTCTAATCATGTCTTTCACTCTGCTCACCATCTCTGTAGTTATCTGGGAGATTATTTCTGCCTCGAATTTTTCTAGAGTGTCATTCATCTGTTTCATTACTTCCTGTGCTATCAGTTCAGAATGTCCAGGTGGTTGATTATCAGACTTTTGCACGTCATTTCCCCCAGAAATTGCCTTTTGTGGGGTGGAAGTCTGGGTTTGTGACTTGCTTAAATGCCTTCTCAATTTTGTTTTTGGTACTGTCCTTGGTTTAGTTTCTGGGTTGATATTATGAAGTTGTTTATTGTAAGTATCTTTGTTGATGTATTTAAAACCCTTATGGAATGATTCCTTTTCAGAGATGTCTACCAGATACAGCTGGTCTTTAGGTTTTGAGTCTCTAATGACTCTGAGTCTATCTCATTTTCCTTATACCAGGAAGGAAAACTGTTTAGATCAATCACGACACCTTAGCCCAAGTCATACAATCAGCAACACCATAGCATCAAATACCTCTTAAAGAATGACAATTTGTGGTAGTTATTAATCTATCACCTTTAAAAAATAAAGGGCCTCCTTCAAGGTGTGTCTTTGCTGTCACAATAGACAATGTGGGCAGCAGTGTGCAGTTGTAAGTCAATGAGTCTCAGTAAGCTAGTCCCAGACCCATGAGATTCAGGCAGATTTCTGGTTGCAAGTCCCAAGTTGAGCTCCCTGTCCTCCTGCAGGTTTGCACTCTGCAAGTTTCTACTGCAGGTTTCAGCTGCTTTTCCCCTGAAGAAAGTCCAGTTTCTGATGGGAGCTGATAATCCCTCCCACTTACCAATCACAGTGGTCTGATATGCCTTTATTGCAGAGATTCCCTTCACTTTTCCAGTGGGCTTGTTTTCATCAGGGAGCCTGAGGCAGGCACTCTCTGTTGTTCACTTCTGGTGCTCAGGACAATGGCTTTTATGTCTCTCTGTGCCTCTGCAGTGTGTAACTAAGTAGCTGCACAGCCAAAAGGCCAGAGGCTGGTTGGGGGGGGGGAGTATTGTTGGAGGCACCCGTGCGGCCCAGCTGTTAGTTGGTGGGCCTGCCTGGGGGGCAGTCCTCCTCACCCTGTTCTGGTGGCTGGTGGAAAGCTGGTGGAGCAAGCCCTGAAATATAGTTTTTAAACAAATTTTAATTAATTTTTATTTTCTAAAAGACAAAATAAATGGTCAGTATATAGAATTTAAATTTTATCATATGTTAATATTACCACAGGCACATGGATGAACACGTAGTTTACATGTGTGTGTTTTTGTTTATTGTAAAGTTTCTGAATGATCTCCAGGTAACCAAAGTCCAGGCTACATGTCATCAGGCTGAGGACTCTAACTGGACCAAGGGCTAGTTGTGAGTTTAGAAATAAGAGTGAAGGGTAAGGAAGTAGAAAACAAATGAAGTGTCAGATTTGGATATTGCTAGGAGTGCCTACTAGATTAGCTCTTAATTGGATTGCTATGCTGAGGGCTTTGAGGGAGAATAGATTTAAAGTCAGTCTTATTTTCTTACATAAGAAGTTCTCATAGCAGCATGTGTTATGATTGTCATACTAGGTACTGCAGGCTTTCCTACATCCCTGAGATTCAAGGAAAAATTCCTAAGTAGCTAAGTCAGAAAGCCATGGGTTTTACTGAAAAACAGTCAAGAGAAAAAGAGTAGACTTCCAGCTAATTAGCTGGCTGGACTTGCATGAACGTTAGCTTGAAAGGGTGTGATGTGAAGCCCAGCTAACTTGGTCAGACCTTAGAACTATTTTGACTCAAAACTAATTTCCTTGAGTGAATCATATGAAATGGCTTCCTTATAACAATTTCAGAAGGAATGAAATGGAAGAAAGAAGTGGGTCATCAAACAAAGGGCAAGTAGTCTGACTGGAAACCAATCCATGTAAGACACTAGTCCTTCTGTAGAGTACAGGGAGGGTGGTGGAAAAGGGATGAGAGGGAGAGAGATGTGATCCTCACCTTAGTTTTTCAATATTAATCTTTACACTTATCCTCCCCATTGTTATTCTCATGCATTTTAAATGGAGTAGGTTGATGTAGGGTGGCAGATCCGCTGTTTGAACAATATTGCAGCACAACCACCAAATGAAAATATTCTTCAATTTGGAGATCTGTTTATTCTTGAGGCATTTTCCTCTTGATAACCTTGACTCTTTAATTCATTTTAGAAGCTCTGATAGGATTGCATCACCTCACTTAGGATTTAAAAATGTCTCTTACAAACATATCCGTTCAACAGCACCAGACTACCCAAAGGAATTATAATTCCAAGATTCATTTGCAATGTTAACCTTCATTATCATGTAGGGAATTTGTGGAGAAGGTGAGGCTGTCATGCTTTTTTCTTCTGAGTGCAAATTGGCTGAGTAAGAGTACTCTCTGCATGTTTAGAAGGGCCCTGTTTCCATGCTTTCCATGCTCTCTTCCCTGCAGTGCTGACAGCTGTACCTACACTTAGTGCCAGGATTTAACTGCTGTATCCAGCTTCTTGAATCACCTCCTAATTGCTGCTCAGCCTGAGTTCCTGGCAAAATGCAGGAGGACAGCATTAGGCTGGCGAGGACGGGTTCCCACAGACTCCACTCCAACTTGCCAGGTTCTGAGCTCTCAGGGTCCTTTCTTTTGTGGCTGATTTCCCCTGAGGCCTCCATTCAAAGCAGTCCTGAAAATATAAGAGATACGAAAATAAAATCAGGTTTTTCTCAAGAGAATACTGCTTTCTGAGAGCAAGTACTAGTTTGTGTGAGATATTTTCTCAGAATCTTATTAAAAGCTTTGATAAGCCCATTGTTTTGGATAGGTATAGTCTTTTTAATTAATCAGAGAGGATGGTGAATCTAAACTAAAATCTATATCTCTGAATATTCTAAATATGGAAGACAAATATGAAAGATTGCAGGTCTGCATTTTGTAGTGCAGCCAGTTGCTATAATCTCTGCTCTGGTTTCCCAGTTCCCCTGATGGTGTTTCCTGTGTGGAGAGTTGTTCTTATTAATGTTTCTGCAAGGGTAGGGGCACTGAGAAGTCCCATTCCACCATCTTGGGGATGGGGTGCACTTCTATAATCTTTACCAGACCTTGACAGTGAATGTAGCTTAAAATGTTAATGAAGTAATGATCGAATCATCTCTGTGAGATGCAAGTTTAAATGACGAGAAGGAATCAAGATCATATCAATCTATTGAAGAGTTAACTCTTTATTGTTGACCAACTTTGGTAGTTTGGAAATTATTATTGAAGCTGGTAGAGCCTTGGTCAAAAGATCTACTACCAGAACCCTGATTCTGGTCACAGGCTGCAGGGACATAGGTGATTTGGGGAATTTGGCTTGAAATCCATTCTCAAGGAACTGGGTCCTTCAACAAATTAATTTAAAAAACTCTCGGCCAGAGGAAACAGCCTCTGCTTCCATTCAGAAGAGAATATTCAGGGCTGCAGGGAGGATCTGCTGAAGCTTTGATTAGCTCAGGTCATCTGGCTCATCCTTCCAAATTTGACATAAGAATATCTCATTAGCTCTAAGATACTGGTAGTTCTAAGACAGACTGATTTAATGTATAAGAGAGAAAAATATGACATAGGGCTAATACTACAGCATCTGAGTCCCTGTTCTAACCTCCCACTGTGCATCTGAGTACTAGCCTTTCCTAGTGGGGTAGGACTAAACCTCATTAAAGCCTCATTTTGGCTATGAAATTGTCTTGGACATGGCCATTCTGAAAAGGTAGAATTTTCGGCATGTTTAACTGAAAATCAGTGTCAGACTGCACAGGAGATGCTGGGTGTGTAGTGGAGAAATATTTCATTGCTTAAGTTTTGCAAATTGAATTTAGCATGTTGAGCTTTGCTCTGAATGTTTTAGACATCCCCTTTTTTCCTTTCTGCCCAAGCTGCTCTTCCATTCTGTAGGAATCAGGTAGCAGAGAGAGGTTCTGTTACCAGGGAACTTCAGGATCCTTTCTCTGGCTCTGTATGAGATGTGTGCAAATATTCTGAAATAGACATAAAAATACTAAAATATTATCTTTGCAATCAAGTAGAAATCTGAGTAAAAATGTTAGAGCTCATTCTTATTTATGATTGCTCAATGCAGAGTTGAGAAAGGAGAGAATTTATTAATGATACAAAATTTTCTGAAGCCCTAATTATGTGCCCATAAGTTTTTAAGGTCATCTATTAGTTCTTAATTAAGTTCCAATTTGACTACAGAATTGCTTACTGCATTAGAGTTCTTTAATTTGCATATAATTTGCACTTTAACATTTGTTATTTTCTCAAGATTCTTTATACTAAAAATGTTATTGCTCTCTAATGCTTTTCTTAATAGTTCTAATAACTGATCTTTTGTGAAAATAGAAAAGTAAAACTTGAGGAACAAAATGATGTAACTTCATTAAACATAGAACATCGAATGGGATTAATAATTCAATAGGGTTTGGTCTTCAGCAATAAAAGACCTTTTGTTAAAGTGCAAATGGTAAACCGTTTGAAGGACCAGGTAATAAATACTTTATACTTTTCTGACCATATGATCTCTGTTGCAATTACCCAACTTTGTGGTTGTAGCACAAAAGCAGTCATAGCAAATATATAAACTAACAGGCTGTATCCCAATAAAACTTTATTTACAAAATAGGTATTGAGCTGGATCTGACCAGTGGGTGGTCATTTGCCAGCCCCTGTGTTAGAGCCCAAGTGCTTCCAGGGGATCTTCAATTGTCCAGGATTTATCCAGAAAATCATCACTACTGTCAAATTCCCATCTGTGTATTATCTATGAATTGTTTATACTGTCTTCAAATAATTTTTAAATGGGAAACACTATAACATTTTGGGGTAACAGAGTCCATGAGTATGTTCCTTTTATCAAAAACATTTGGGGATCTCTTTTTGTTCTTGAGTTCATCAAACTCTTATGTAGCACTTACGCAGGTGTATAAGGAGGTCATTGATTTTTGCATGTTAGTTCTATATTCGGCTATGTACCTGAATGTATTTCTTTTCCATTGATTTTACGTGGCAGCTAGGTGGAGTTTCAGCATGTTTGGCTTTGGGATCCTCCCACCTGGGATTAGTGGGCACACTTCTGGGTGTGTCTGGGGGGTCATGGAGGCATAGCCTTGGGGTTTACATCTGGTCCCTGGACCCTTCCATGCTGGCACTCTTCCACTGCTCTGCTTCCCTGCTGCCATGAACTAAGCAGCCTTGCTCCACCACTGCTCTTCCACCATGATGTTTCTGCCTTGGAGCCAGCTGGCCCTGGACTAAAACCATAAATCAAATTAAACCCCTCCCCCTTTAAGAATCAGGTATTGTGTCCATTTTATTAATAATTTTTCTAGTGTTTTTCAGCCAGAATATCTTGCTATTGGCCAATAGACATGGTTTTTCCTTTTGAAATAACTTTTATGCCTGTAATTGATGGCCCAAGTACATTAGTGAATAATACTGGGTGTGAGGGGCATTCTTGTCCTGTCTCTGATCTTCATGGGAATTCTCATAGTCTTTTCACTTTATCTAAGATACTAACAGGATTATGCAGTATGTATTTTAATACTTTAAGGATATATCCAATCATTTCATTTTTCCTGAATGCTTTTATTAGGAATAGGCCTTTGGTTTTACCAAGGTCTTTCTCAATATTTAGAGAGAAAATAATATAGTTTCTACCTTGGATCAAATAATTTGATAACATATTAATACATTTCCTAATTGGGCCATCTTCATACTGTTAGTTTGAATTCCATTTGGTCATGCGTATTATTTTCATCATGGCGTATCAGAATCAGAAATTTCCCATTTGTCCTTCCATTGGTATTCATAGGGATATTGATTTGTAGTTTTCTTTTTGCATGCAGTAAACTGATCATGCATAGGTATCTGAGTTATATTTCTTTCATAAGAATTATTAGGAAATGTGGTATGTATATACAATGGAATACTATTCTGCCATAAAGAAGAATACACTTGAATCATTGGTAGTAGGAAAATTGATGCACCTTGAAACCAAATGCTAAATGAAATAAATCAGACAGAAAAGATTAAATATTGCACAATTTCTCTAATATTAGAAACCCAAATTATAATTGAAAGGACAAAGTAAAAGAAAGGTGGGAGGAAGTGGGGAGGCAGACCTTGTATAGATAGGATGGGGATTGGAGGAGGAAGAGGGGAGGCAGAGGGGAAAGTGGAGTGAAAGTAATCTAAATCTGGTATGTATGTATCCAGAGTCCTTAAGGTGAATGTAATTTTTATGCATTATAAACATATATTAATAAAATAAAAATAAGAAACCAACCACTTTGTACAGGAACAAGAAGAAAGGCTGTTTGAGAGAGTCTTAGAAATCAGCAAGAACCCACTCATTGCAGGTGCAGGGGTGCAAAATTGGCATGCTTGGTCAAGAGGGACTTCCTAGGGAATTGGTTCCCTGGGATGCGTTTCACTGTGCTCAGCCATCTTGACACTCAGAGGCCACTGCAGCTGTGATGAAAAGGGTACCTGGCTACTGCTTCTGGTAACATCCAGCCTTGGTGTCACCCTTGTGATGTTGATTTACTGGCATGAAGAATACAAGAGTTGTGGGGTCAGGGAAGCTTCCACCTAGATTTCAAAGCAACTCCTGAAAAACCAGAGAAAGAGCCCCATGAGGGCAGTGTATGAATCTGTAGGAATTAAGCCAATGGTGCAGTGAACACCCTGAGAAATTGGAGATGTCACGAATGTGGAACATCAGCCAAAGAAGGCTGCAGGTCATGAGTGGATCCAGCCCAAGAGAGAGGCCACAAGGGTTAGAGCTCTAGGGTGGGGCTTCTCAAGCCCTTTGTAACTCACATATTACCCCTGTGCACCTTGGATGCCGGATATGAAGCTACAGGACTTAATGCTTGCCATGACTGGTTTTGGTCTTGGTTTGACCCAATTCTTTTTTGTCTCCCTTGTCTTCCCTTTTGGAGTGGGAATGCTTACCCTGTGTCATTGTACCTTGGGATTATGTAGCTTGTTTTGGATTTTTACCGAGGTCCAAAGCTAAGAGTCTGCCTCGAGTCTCAAAATAAACATGGCCTTTGGAAAAATGCTGGCATTGTTGAGACTCTGGGAAGAGATCGTTGCAGTTCTAGTTGTACACAGGATGGTTGTATTATGTTAGGTAGGACTGTGAAGTTGCTGTTGTCTTTATTTGGACATTAAACATGATTTAAGGAGATATGCTTGGGTCACAAGTATAGAAGGGGTGCGAAGTGGTGGTTAAGGGCAGAATGTCAGCTTTTGGCTTTGGGGTCTGCTGGGAGATTGGTGGAGCACACTTCTGTGTGTGTCTGGGTGGGCCATGGGGGCTCAGCCTTGGGGTGTGTATCTGGTTTTCTTTCCTTTCTTTTCTGGTAGTGTTTCCTCGCTCTGCTTCCCAGTCACCATGACCTAGGTAGCTTTGCTCCACCATGCCCTCTGCCATGATGTTCCCACCTTGAATCAGCTGACCATGGAGCAAATCCCCTTAAAACATGAGTCAAATTAAACCTCTCCTCCTTTAGTGTGTTGGCTATTATGTCCAATAATGGGAACACTGACTAATACACTATGCAAAAGACCTTCAAAAACTGATTCATCCTTGTGAATATTTTAAATTTTTTCTCTTTGCATTTTTGTTCCAAGATTTCTGTAAGAAGCAATGTATCACTTTTGTATTAAGAAAAACTAGAATAAACTGGATCAGAAATGAAGGAGTGAATTTTACCATATGAAGTAGGCAATGAATTCTGAACTAGTTAGAAAGGCATATCTGGGAAAAACTTTAGACTACTAGCATATTTTAGGTAAAATGTTGTTCATATAGTTTCTTTTAAATTTCACAGATTCTGGCCTCTAATAGAGCTCTGGCTTTAATAAATCATTAGAAGAGAGATTAGAAAACTGGGCTGGGGATTTAGCTCAGTGGTGCCACACCTGCCTGGCAAGAGCAAGGTGCTGAGTTGGATTCCTGGTACCAAAAAAGAAAACAGTAACAATATTAGTACCTTTCATTTTCATTGTTCTGAGCCTTTCTGGATCATGTGTGTGAGCACTTTTATCTGCCATGTACATTCTTGAATCCTTTGCTTCTACGGTTATTGAAGAGAAAGTTCACACATAATTCCATAAATTGTTCATCTTAATTATAAGAATATTTCATGCTTATTGCATGCTTACCACATCAAGAGTTAAAATAGGAGCTTATGACATATGTGTTCTGAGGTCACGCAAAAGGAAACACTCATATATCTGGTGGTGAAGAAGGAAAGGAACCAGGTATAAGAAGCAGAATGGGCAAATTAACATTTAAATGAAAAGTTAGTTGTGTAAGAATCATTTTGTATTAGGATTTAGAAAATTTTTGGTTCCTCTTTATTTGGCTTCTCATCTTTCAGAAGCTCCATTCTTACTGTCAACATGCAAAGATGTGTAGCCCCAGTCATCGGCATGAGGGCTCAATTCATACTTCAGCAGGTACTGGGCAAGGTTGATTGTTCTTAGCATTGGTCAAAGTAGACTAGGTCTTTCGTGGCTTCCTTGTTACACACTGTCCAGCTGCAGCAAGAAGTGATTTGATGTATTTCTCACCTCATGTAGGAGCACAGGAGGATGCAGGAGACCTTGACAATGTAATTAGAACATACCTCCAATTTCTTGTTCGAGTTCTTTGGAGGGAACCATGTTTGTCCTGTTGGTAGTGGAGTGTAGGAGCTCCTTGGCCCTCCATCTAAACTCCAAATCAGAAAACAGACCCAGCTCCAAGAAATAGGATGCAGTCCAAAAATGACAGGAATTTACTGAAAGTATTACTTAATAAATAATTTTGATCCCAGTACTAATTAAAAGTCTAACCCAAATTTAGTAGGAGAGTCTGCATATATATGAAGTTTGAGTAAATTTTAGTTTTATCTGAATAAAAATAAGCAAGGGTAAGATGAACTGACAAATGGGAGAAAAATATGTTTCATTATAAAGCATCTAATTATAATGTGCTTTATCCCCATGCTGGCCAAATCTAGGTTCTTGTATCTATATTCATATGTAGTATAAATTTTCCACCATGAGATTGGTAACCCAGATCCTGACAGAAATTTTAAAACAAGATATCTATCTATTAATAAAATAGTGTTGAGAGTATGATTAGAAAGCTACAACTATGGCAGTGACCTACACAGATACTTTCTTCAAAGCTAGTTTTTCTTGCAGCAGAAGTCTTCAGAGCTAGGTGTGGTGGTGCATGCCTGTGATCCCAGCACTCTGGGAGGCTGAGTCAGGAGGAGAGCAAGCTCCAGACCAACCTGGGCAGCTTAACTTGGTGATTTAGTGAAACTGTGTCTTGCTAAAATTAAAATAAAATAAAACAAAGGGCTGGAGACACCTTGTCTCAAAATAGAAAGTAAGAAAAGGGATGGGGCCATAGCTCACTGTCAAGTCCCTGTGTTCAATTTGCAGTACCAGAGGGGAAAAGAAGAAGAGGGAAGAGAAGGAGAAGGAGAAGGAGAAGGAGAGGAGGAGAGAAGGAAGAGGAAAGAACAAGAGAAAGAGGAGGAAGAAAGGAAAATCCTCTTTGGTGCATACATGATATATTTATTTCTCTCTTTGATTTGTATCACTGAAGCCTATGAATCAGTACTTCTAAACTTGTTTATAGATCAAGAATCCTTTTGAACATCTGGTAAGAGTCAGGCAGCTTCTTCCAAGGGCATATGCTTGGATTCTTGGGTAATATTTCTTGGAGCAAAGCCCTTACTGACTCCAGGGTAAGAAACTCTACTCTCAAACATCATCGTTTTCTTCTTTATGCTTTTGGAATAAAATAGGATTTAGGAACCTGCTCTCCACCACAGTTTTCCATGTTGCTCACAGGAAGGTCCAGGAAATCCAGAGCCATAGGCATGGCCAGACTTATCCACATCTGTCTCTCCTTGCCTCTGCAGCAGAGTGGTGGGAGGGGGCTGGTGAACATGAGGTCTCATCTCTCTCCAGAGCGAAGGTAGAAATCATTTGCTGAGGTCCCACCTCACCCCAGAAAGAATGGGTGCTACCATGAAATCAAGCAATAACAAATGCTGGCAGCGATGTGGGGAAAAAGGAACCCTGCTCCACTGGTGGTGGGAGTGAAGACTGGTGCAACCACTGTGGAAATCAGTATGGGGATACCTCAAAGAACTAGGGCTAGAGGTCCCATTTGACCCAGCTATTCCCCTGCTGGGTATCTTCCCCCCCAAATTAAAAGAATCATACCACAGTGATATATGTGCCCCTGTGTTTGTAGTGACACAGTTTGTAATAGCTAAGGTTGGAAAAAGCCCAAGTGTCCATCAACTGGAAACTGGATAAAAAAATGTGTGTTTTAAAAAATAAAATGGAGTACTACTCAGCTATAAAGAATGAGAAATTAGAGGCATTTATAGCTAAATGGATGCACATTGAGGTGATACTCTTAAGTAAAATACATAGGAATCACATGTGTAAATACAGAATAGTTTCTCTAGTGTGAGAAACTGAAAGTGTAAATAAGGACTAAAAGGTATAATAGATAATGTGAAACAGGAAGAAAAG
>NW_004624830.1:4768452-4813255 GCF_000247695.1 Heterocephalus glaber | reverse complement strand
TTTTTTTTTGGTACTGGGGATCGAACTCAGGACCTTGTGCTTGTGAGGCAGGTGCAGTGCCACTGAGCTAAATCCCCAGCCCCCATTCTCATTTCTTATTTCAAGCTTCATCTCTGGCTTCTGTTCTGACTTGAAAATTTTCCTGTGAGGGATTTACCGCTTTGTTGCACATGGACAGTCACCCACCACACAGCAAAGGGGGAGGTGGGGCAGGGAGGAGCGAGGCACACTGGCAGGAATTCCGCAGAGAGCTTAGAGGAAAGGCTCGTTATAGCAAGGTCATCTGGTACAGGATAAGCAGCTGAAGATCAGGTGATTGAGAAGCCCAGGAGCCCTGAGAAGCTGAGAGGTGGATGAGGCAGAGATGAGTTAGTCCCGTCCAGCAGGAGAAGACAGTGCTAGGCAAAGGCTTGGGAACCAGAATGGATTGTGGGCATCAGAGCATTCCAGACCTGCTGTCCCCAATTGGGCCCTCTGAGTTTCAAAGGGAACACATCCGCTAGAGAGACTATGCTGCTTGACTACTGTGACAACAGTTTAGAGAAAGCTCTTCACTCCCTTCCGAGCTATGCAGTCAGTGAAGACTGGCCCTTGCGGATGCAGAGGATGTAAAGTGATTTGCAGAAAGTCATTGAAAATGCATTACTATGGGTGGACATAGGTTACAATTTAGTTTGATGCATATCCTCCTGCAAACCCATCCAAGAGAGAAAGACTATCCAGAGAAGACAAAACACAACTTTGTCTCACCTGCCCGAGATGCTTCAGCATGGATCCATGAACAAACGAGTGAGAATGTGTCCGTTGCATCTCTTTATCTTTGTGTGTTGCTTGCTTGCTTGCACACACACACACACACACACACACACACACACACACACACACCCTTCAGCTTTTGTCTATAAACTGCAAACTGAAATGTAAATTTGAACTGTCCTGTATCCCCTCATTCCCTGCTCATTAACTTCCCCAGTCACCGTGTTTCTTCTTTGTCACCTGACTCTGCATTCCCTTGCCTCATTTGCCACCTAACTGTGGCTTTTCTGAGCAGGCACCTGCCTCTGGTTTCTGACTGAAGACTTTACTTTCTTCTTGACACTTTAAATCTTGGGTGTTCAGAAATCAAACTGTATGGTGATGTGGGAGGTATCATATATAATAGAAAAGATCATGAAATTAGAGTATTATCAGGTCAGAATGTCAGAGGGTCACCTCTAATATACTACTGCATGGGAATTTTGAGAATAAAGACTTCATAGTTGAGAGTGAACAGGATTACAAAAACAATCAGTGAAGAATTACTTTTAGAATTATCAAATCATAATCCCATCTGTCAACCAACCTTGCTGGTTCTTTAATTTCCTTACATAAGCATTCTGCAAATTGCTTGGAGAATAGCAAACACTGCATAATTCACTTTGAAAATCAGCTGGTAGAAAATTAAATATAACTTGGTGTGGTTTAGTCACTGTGACAGAATTTAATGCTTTTCTGTGAATTGGTGAACCCATGGGAGGAACAGGTTGGGATACAAATACAGTAGTGGGGGACACAGGGTTAATCTAACTTCTCTGTGCATGAAGGCCCGCTTCATCTTAAGGATAATGTCCCAAATCCCTGACATGACCTTGAAAGTCAGTCGTGGCGCCATGCCTAGACAGTAGTACATCTCTTTACCTTTATGTCTCTCAACTGCTCTATATCTCAGCCACACTGCTCTCCTGATCTACTTGACATTTCCCGAATCTGAGATATTCTTCCATCTTGGCCTCCATATAATCCCTTTTTGATAGAACACCACTTTCCACTCTAGTCGATACTTACCTAATCTTCCAGGATTCAGCTTGTTTTGTGCTCCCTGTGCCCTTCTCCTGATATATAATTAGTAGCAACAGTATGATAGTCTCTTCTTTACTTGTGTCTATTTTATATTTATCTGAGTGCTTTTTGAAAGGAAGTGCCTCTTCTTCTTCTTCATTGTAAATCTAGAGCATAAGAAATTGCCCAGCTCACAGTAATAATTCAAGAAAATACTTGTTGAATTAATGGGGCCAGAAAAAATGGGCAGACCCAGCCTCAGCTGGCTGGAGGATGTCCAGGTGATGGAGAGATGATGAGTATTCTGAGGATACATTCGTGTAATTCAGATACAGTGGCTCTCAGGGGTGACTTCTGGTTTGGCTCTCTATAAGCTTAACACAGGACTAAGCAGTTTCTCATATTTTCTACACACACACACACACACACACACACACACACACACACACCCCATCCCCTCTCCCTACCTACATCCTTTTATCAGCAAATAAATGAGGAGGAGGAAGAGGAGGAGGAGATTACCTGCCTGTGTGAATAGGTGTGGATGGAAGTACAGAATTCTGGCTGCTCCTCCTCAGGTAATTAGGATTTGTTTTTCCACACTCTTAGTACAACAGTTGTCTCTCATGTCACTACTTCTCAGCAACCAAAGTTTTGGAGCTATGTCTTCTCTGGTAGCTTATCCTCTCCCATTCTCTTTGTCTTTGAGGATTGCATTTTATTCCTTCCTAGATTTTGGGAGACAGGTAGAGAAAAACATGTGTATTCATTCCACAGTGCTCAAATGAATCTTCTCTGTTTCAATATATTACCCAATATTTACTTTGACAAACTTCTGCTTTACTCTCGCATGTAGGTATGTTTGAATATGTATTGCTGTCAGTAGACTTCGCCTCTGGTTGACAGGGATTACTACATCATGTGTGGGATGGAGAATGTAGTTTGTAGAAACTTATTACTAATTAAATAGTTATTTTTCCTTGAGTATTTGGAACTAGCTGTATATAATCCATTATTTAATTTTGTATTATACAGCCTTATTATTAAGTATATTTAAAATAAAGTTAACAAAGATTAAAACTTCATCACTTCTTTATAATTTTACTAGATTTTCCTATGTTCTAAAAGTTATTTGTGTCCATTATGACTATAAAGTAGGAATATAACATAATGGTATATGTACTAGTCAACTTTCTTATTGCTGGGACAAATTACCCCACACTTATAACTTAAAGGAGGAGAGATTTAATTTAGCTTATGGTTTCAAGGGATCCAGTCCATGGTCACCTGGGTCCAAGGCAGAAACATCACAATGGAAGAATATAGCAGGACAAAGATGCTTATTTCCTAGCAGGCAGTAAGTAGAGCAACAAGTACAAGAGAGGAAGAGGCCACAGACCACTCACCCATAGTACCCAAAGTCACTCCTCCGTGACCTGCCCAGAAGTGTGCTCCACCAATCCCCTGGGCAGATTCGAATCCAATCATGTTGACACAATGAAGCTTCACCACCACAGCGTACTATTGTATAACTCTGTTGAGTGACTTTGCATTGTTAGCTTATTAATAGCTCACAGTGGGAGTATTTATGTCACAGGCTACATATGACAAACTTACACTCAAAATCATACTGAATGGTGAAAAATTGAAAGCATTTTCTCTAAGATCGGTAACAAGAGAAGGATATCCACTTCCACTATTCTTATTACACATAGTATTGAAAGTCTTAGCCAGAGCAGTTAGGCAAGAGAAAGAAGTAATATTTTCCAAATAGGAAGGCAGGGAGTGAAACTGTTTGCAGATGACATGATTTTATATGTATAGAAAAAACTTGACTCTACTAGCAAACTGTTAGAACTGAAAAATGAATTCAGTAAAGATGCAGGATATAAAATCAACTTTCAAAAATCAGTAGCATTTTATACACTAATAATACAGTTTCTGAGAAAGAAATCAAGAAAACAGTGCCATTCACAATAGGTACAAAAATACCTAGGGATAAAGTTAACCAAAGAAGGGGATCTGTACAATGAAAATTAGAAAAGAGTAATGAAAGAAATTAAAGAAGACATGCGCACACACACACACACACACACACACACACACACACACACAAATAGAGAGCCTGTCCATGTTCATGAAGTAGAAGATTTTATATTGTTAAAATGTCCATGGTGCCCAAGCTATTTACAGATTTAATTCAGTCCCCATCAAAATGCTAATTCTTCATAGGAAAAAAACTTTCCAAAATTCATATGGAACCACAAAAGCTCACAAGTAGGCAAAGTAAGAAGAAAACAACTTGGAGGTATCATAATATCTCATCTCAAGACACACTGATTATGGGGCTATCTGATCAAGACAAAATGGGCTGGCATAAAAACCAATACACAGGCCAGTGGAACACGAGGGAACCCAGACATAGTCCATGAATCTACAATAAGCTGATTTCTGACCAAGGTTCTGCTGGGGAAAGGAGAGCTCTTTAATAAACAGTGCTTGAGAAACTGGATACTCATATGCAGAGGAATGAAATGAGACTTATTTCTCTTACCATATAAAAAGCAACTCAGAAGGATCAAAGACAAATGTGAGACCTGGTACTATAAAACTACTAGAAGAAAACATGGAGGAAACACACTAAGACAGAAGTGTAGGCAAATATATTTTGGAGAAGACCCCAAAATCATAGGAAACAGAAACAAAGACAAATGGCATTGGAGCAAACCAAGGAGTTTCTTTAAAGCGTCCTTAAACCTCCCCCAAGGCCATGTTAAGGTTTGGTCCCCAGCTCATGGCAGTGTTGGGAGGGGTGGAAACTGGGAAGGGGACCTGGCCCGAGAAAGCAGGTGCCTGGGGGCACGCGTGCCTCTGAAGGGTACATTCCGCTGTAAGAAATGAAACTCTCATTCGTAGCAAAATGGAGAGCACTGCAGGACACAATGTGAGGTGAAATAAGCCCAGCAGAACAAGACAAATACTGAATGTTCCCTCATATGTGGAGACAAAATCACTGTTGATCTCAAATAAAAAGAAAGGAGAATTGAAATTCCTACTGTTGATGAAGGGGAAGGAGTACGAGGGACAGGGAAATCTTGGACAATACAGTTGGAGAGAGGGGTTAAATTCAAGTGCCCAGTAGCATGGTGGGTGGCTACAGTTTACAACAACCTATTACAGAGCTTATGAAGAACTGGAGGGGAGAAGCCAGAGGGCTTCAAACACACAAAAGTCATAAATGTAAAAGGAGAATGAAACGCTATACTGTGACTTGATTGTTGCACACTGTACACCTGTATTAATTATTACACCGCACCCATAGTTATGCATACCATAGTTATGTTATCAGTGTCAATTAAAAAGAAAACATTTAAAAGGCTATAGCATTTCTCATGCATCATCACAGAAATACAAGTTGCAGGGTCTGGCACAGAGCAGGAGCTCATCAGATACCAAATCTGCCAGGATTAGAAGAGAGTATTGCCTAGGATGTTTTCCTTTGTGAGAAACACAAAATGGGAGAAAACTAGTGAAGATTAACAACATGGGAATGAATGGCTCCTATGACTGAAAATTCCAAATGCAAGGGCAGCTTCTGGATTAAGGCAACCACAGACCTGGCATCTCATCCCCGAGCTGCCCTCTCTGTGTGCCTCGAGCCCCATCACAGTGGAAAGTGGCTGCAAGAATTTCGGACATCACATCTGCACACCCCAACTTCCAGGTTAGAGGGGTGCAGTGAGTTTATGCTTCCCCCACAACCACCTTCGTTTACAAACCCTCAGTAAGCAAAAAGACAGGGCTGAGCTGATTGGTTTAGAAGATTTAGGGGCCAACAACCGGCAGGTGGTGTTTACGGCCCATCTTTCTGGCTGGGGACACAGTGTGCTCTGTGGATGTGGGGCAAGGAGGGAGCAGAAACAGCCGGATGTGCCTATCACAATGAGATGGTGACCAGGGCCGCTTCCTGTTAATGTCCCTGATGTATTTGGCTTACACATTTAAAAAAAATCCTGTACATTGTACCGAATTGCTTTGCATTTTAAAGAGAAAGCAAAATACATTAAAATTATCTTCTGGCAACTCTGATGCTTAACTGATACTCGAGAGAAGGAAAGTAGTCAAACTCTTCTACAAGAGGTTTTTACATCGTTGTTTCACAGGAAAAAAAATACATGTGCACTGGTTGCCTGCACTATTGTAATGGTTTCCTAGCTTGTGTACACACAATCCAATCTATACCTCTCCCATCTGTTCTCTACACTTCAGTCTAAACAATGTAATCAAAATATAAATTAGATACAATTATCCACTCCTCAGCTAGGATGAAACTCTTCAGAAGACTTTCAATTATATTAAGGATAAAGATCAAAATTCTTCATCTGGTTTATAACTTTCCTAGGGTTTCCATAACAAAGTATTACAGAACAAGTGGCTTCTACAACATGAGTTTATTTTTTCACAACTCTAGAGCCTAGAAGATTGGAATCAAAATGTCAAAACCCCTAAGGTTTGGTATCTTCTGAGCCCCTCTCTTTGGCTTCAGATGGTGGTCTTCTCGTGTCTTCCCTCTGTGTGTCTGTATCTGAATTTCTTATAAGGCACCCGTCATGCAGTTCTAGGCTCCACCCTAATTAAGTCATTTTAAATACATCTATAAAGACCCTATTTCCAAATACAACCACATTGTGAGGCACAGTGGTTAGACTTCAGCAGCTGAATACTGGGAGACACAGTTCACCCCATAACACATGCTTTGAATATTCTTCCATGCATGTGTGTAAGCCTTGACGTCTCCATGCAAGGAACACTAGGAAAACTTGTTTATCCTACAGTCTTCTGGGCAAGGGAAGGCACATCTGACAGGGTCTCAGCTGTCTCTGAAGGGGAAGTTAGAAGAGAGCACTCCTACAGTGGTCCGGGCAGGATCAGCAGGTTTGTAAACTAGGTGAGCTTCTGGACAGCCAGTGTTTCTGCAGCTGAACCACTGGGGTCCTGTGAGTCTGTGCTGGACTCAGACTGTTAAGGTGAGCTCGGTCACTGTGCTGCATACAGGGTTTGGGGACAGCTTGGGTGTGTTCAGAGTCAGGTGCAGATTTGCTATCTGTGCCTTTTTATTCATTTCTCAGTGCTTCTCTCTCACTTCTGGGCATTTTTTAGCCTTGATTGAGAAAAAAATTTTTTCTGGATATGGGATGGGTCGGATCTGTGTCGGTGTTTACTGAGCCGTGAATCATTCGTCTCTTGTTCTTTCTGTGAGAATCACCACCTCCTGAGACAGCGGCTGCACAGCATATTTAAGATTCACTTGCACACTGCAAAACGCATGGATGCCAAGGTCAGGGTTCCTACCACATCTGCAGAGCCCTGAGGAGCCCAGGAGACCAACTTGTGAATCTGGGTCATGATTATTTGGATCTTCCTTTCACAGTCAGGTAGCCTTTCCCTTGAACTTAGATATTGATTTTGGATTTTGCCTGCATCTGAAGATTTCATCCTAATTCTGAGGATTGTCAAGGATGAGGGCCTTGGGACCACCACAGTTAGAGGTGGACATGGCAACTGACAATTTAGAATCTAAAAAACAGGGAAGAAAGTGGACAAAGAGGATCTGCCTGGCTTCGTCATTCCCATGTCACAAGCTGGGGAAATCACTGAGCCTCTCAAATGCAGGAACAGCCCCTTCCTCCTGAAGATGAGGTTTGTGGGAAAGGGTCTACAAAATCCCACTCTGTCTCTAAAGCCTCTCTCATGGGATGATGAGAGGATTCTGTGCAGTTGCTGCTCACACCCACAGGGGGCATAACAGGCAGCCAGCATCCTATTTTCTCCATCAGCCTCTGCAAGTGGGAGCGACTCCTCCTCCAGCTTGGCTCGCTTCCATCCAGCCTCCTGGACGAGCCCTCTGTAGGGGAGGAGGCGGAGACTGGAGTGTGGATGTCAATCGCAGTGGCTGTGCTTGGGGTGTGAGGTCACTCTCTTCCCTGTTGTAAGCAAAAATAATGGGGCTGAAGCTCCAAGACAAGTAACTGATTGTGGTCAGGGATGTGTACAACAGAAGGAAGGGGTAGATTGTCTACTGGCTATTTCTGATGCTCATGGAGTGACCTGCTCGATTGACTGCTCTGCCCCTGTTTCTATCAGATCAGCAGAAACAAATATGGCAGCAAGAAAGGAAGAAGGGGCAGAGATGGGCTGGCAAGATGTGTAACTCATGGATTTTGGACCACGCAGATGACAGCAGGCCCAAGCTCATGACCAAGAGTGGACCAAAGAGGCCCACTGCCAGCTGTGTGTGGATGGCTGGGAGCAGGACTGGAAGGTGATAGAAGAGCTTGACCCAGAACCCAGTGGTTCTTGTCAAGACACTTTGCAGTGGGGGGTTTGTTTCTGCAGTACTCATGTGCAACCCACAGGAGACTGCATAAGGACTCCCGTCATACAGGAAGAGGAACAGGAGCTCTCAGAGTCAGCCCAGGGAACTGAGCACCCATAGGAAGAGTTGTGTGACCCCTGCAGGTAGTAGGGTGTGCTTGACACATCTCAGTATTCTACCTGCCCCAATACCGAGTGCACTAGGACTTAGAAAGGAGGAGGAGGTGTGTTAAGAATAGATCACTTTTTCCTTTCCAAATGGCCCACGTGGACAAAGACTTATCCTTGCCATGGGAAAGGGAGAGCTTGACCTTGAGTATGAATTTTTAGTTTTAAGTGGATTGAACTAAGTCTGAGTAACCAGAAGTCCCTGGAGAGGTATGAAATACTTAAACATTTGGTTAAAAAGTTGGGAAATATTCATTGAAGACCTTTCAATCAGAAATCGAGAAAAAGTTAAAATAGTTTCATTTCTACACCTCAAAGAGTGAAGACCCTGCTTGCATCAGGCCCTCCCCATTTGGGTCTGTGGGAGCCAGTTGCCTTTTCTTGTCTCAAAACTCTGCTTTGCGGGGCCAACCTTGCAGAAAACACCCACAAGGGGATGAGTGGGTCCTCAGTGATCAGTGGTTGTAGTCATGGTGTCCTTTCTACCTGATGAGTCGGGACTGAGCGGAGGAAGTCTACTCCGGCTCTGCTCCTCTTGGCTAGTGTCAGAAATCCGCCTCACCATGTCTCCCCCAGAGACGTTACGAGAAAAACTTGCAGATGTACTTAAAAACTGTGAACGAATGGTTTACTGTTACATCCTAAAAATCATCCTCTGCTTTCTTTTGTCTTGGCAATCACAACAAACCTATGTAAATCTGTTTCTTCTCAGTTGTATGTATGGTATTGCCATATGGCCAGAGTGCTAAGAGATTTTATGGTAGCGTCTTCAAGTTCCATAAACTCCAGAATGTAATTTGTCTGACCAGGAGCCTGACTCTTATTTTAGGTAGCTAAACACCCTCTTAGCTTTTATTCTTGGCTTTGCTTTCCACGTGTCAGTAGGCTTTCTAGCCTCAGCTTTGTGATTTTTCTTACTGACAGAAGGATACAACCAAAATGTTTTGGTTTCCCGCTGCTATTCACCAGTGAGACACCATTTGTTCTCGAAGCAGGACTCTTCCTCCCTTGCCCTTCTCTGTTTCTGAGCATGCGGGGGGGGGGGGAAGCTTTGTTTTGTGGCCTCCAGCTGACTTCCCATCAACTCATAATGGCTTTGGCCTTCCTGGGGCTGTTTTTTACGTGGTGACATTGTGCTTTAATAATTATCCTTTGATATGTATTCTGTTATTTTTATATCTTTGGCACAAAGACTCTAACAATTTGAATACATTAAGTGCTTCTTGTACAGCCACACATTGTTTTTGCTTCTCTGCTCTCCTAATTAGCCATTTCATCATCAAGATTTCTTGGTAAATGTCTAACCTCTTTGGACTGAATTCACCTTTACTGACTCAGACTCTGACCAAATTTGCCCTGCCTATCTGTCACGGACCTGGAAGTGTCACTATTGCTTTCTGGCAAATTGGTTCTGCAGGTGGAGAAAGAGCTGATTCGGAGGATTAAAAAAAAAAATGTTCATAATGGAGTTTGGCAGAATAGTTGGAACGCATCAGATGGATAGAAATGTGTCATCGCCCCCTGTTCTTGCTCCTCCAGGTCTCGGTTTTCCATTCTCTGTCTCTCTCGGCTAGGAAGCCACCATGGGTGCTTGGGGCAGCCTGACAAACAGAGGAGAATGCATGCAGGAGGGCAAGAAGAGGTCAAAAGAAGTTAAGTGGTGCAAAGTGGAGAGCTAACATCACGAAGTGGATTTGAGGCAGCTTTTGACAGTAGCATGGAGCAGGATCGATTGTGAGTGGGAAGTGGACTTCGGAGGCAGAGTGAGCAGCCACCTGGACAAGGCCACAGCTGCGTGAGGTGAGGGGACCTTGGGCCGAGGTGAGAACACTGGGGAGACTGTTTATTTAAAGAAGATAAAGAGACGAGTAGAGCTGTTCAGTTTCATGGACAACAGGATGTGTTTATGATGTACCACTGTCTATTTCAGGCGATTTTATTTTCATCCTTCCTGTTTTATTTGTCCTGTCCTGGACATTGAGTCACATGACATGCTGTCACGTGGAAAAAGAGTTACATCACTTCTTTAGGATGGAAAGTCCTTTCCAAGCATGAGCAAATAGTTTGCTTTCAACTCAAGGTGGGACACATCAGACCACACAAAGAACTGGAAAAGCAAAAAGAGTAATTGAATAAAAGCAGACAAAGCAAATGATCTTCATTTTGGAGGCATAACTTCTTGAGAAAAGACCAGAGGGTCGAAGAAGACTGCAATCTGCTGCTGGTGTGGCAATTCAAATGGTGGGGTTTGAATTACAGACTCTTCTTTGAAATAATCTTTATGTGAAGGAATGCCAGAGAGGCATTCACAAAATTATGACCTTAATGGAATGAGTAGAATTAAAACCAAGACTTTGCTGATCATGAAGTCAATTTTTTTTTCTGGTACCAGGAATCAAACTCAGGACCTTGCACTTGCCAGGCAGGCGGCAGAACCACTGAGCTAAATCCCCAGCCCATAATGAAGTCAATTTAATACAGCTAGCATTACAAACAAATATTAGTGAGGATCATGAATGTCATTAAATATAAGAGAATACTTTGTAACATTTGTAAATTCTGTTAGAACTTGTATTAGAATTAATGTCTTTTAATAGTAGTAGAGTATGATATATAAACTCTGAAGACAACCTCACAGAAAAAATAAACAATTCTTTATGCTTTTAGTTATATATACATAGTTATATATTATATAGTTATATATATACATAGTTATTATTATATAGTTGTATATTATACATATTTTACATAATTATATTTATTCAAAGCTATATGTATAAACCCTACATTAGCAACTTATAAATCAAGAGATTGGTACCTTCTTGAACTGGAAAGATTGCTCCTACCCTTCAGAACAGTTGTTCAAACTCGAGATTCTGAGTTCATCACAGTGTTCTGGGTGCTTATTAAATAACCAGTGTGCTGGGTCCTACCACAGATTCACCCAATCTGAATTTGGAGCTTAAGGGTAGGAGTCTTTGCCTTTTATAAACATGTTCGACAATTCTTACCTTCTCATATTTGAGAAGCTTTGTTCCACAAATACATTCTAACATGAGCAACAGATTAATGTACACAAGCCATAAAATAGTGAATGAAATCATTTTATACATTGTAATTTTATTTTACATTTATAGCTTAGCTTATGTGGTAGAATATTGAGTCACCATGGCCACCTAAAGATTTGAAATTTCAATTTGGAATTTAAAAAGCAATGTCTAATTATGTTTGGTTTCAATGAAAGGAACCACTTTTGAAGAGGGTGCTGGCCTTGAACCCTCTCCTACTGAGCTGCACCCCAGCTCCATGGGACCCCTTTTTACTTCTAGTTTCTGAAATGTGTCATAAACCAATTTGTTTTTTCACAATTTTAAAATGTTGAAAACGAAAACATTGAAAAAGCCTTATAGGAGAAGAAATACAAATAGGCCTTAAAGCATGTCTAAAATCGACTTGTACAAAAAGAAAAGAATCCACAATCCACGAAAGTTCTTTCTGTGCTCATGACATGACTTTAATCTCACAAAATGCTTTCCTCCCTGGACAAAGAAAAGCAGCAGATGTAATAAATAATCCATTAATCATTTAGTTGAAACCCCACTGATTCTACTCTCACAAAATAAATAAAAATTGATCCAGTTTGTTAGCGCCTTGTGCCTGTTAGGAACAGCTACAGCTGGAAAGTGAGGCTTAATCAAGTAGGGTTTATTTTTCTCAGAAGACAAATCTCGAGGTAGATGGAGCTGCTGTTGAGTCAGGTTCTCCTGGTGTCCTGTGGATCCTGTATTCCCCGGTGGTATCTGTTCCGCTCCGCAGTGTGGGTTTTTGACTTCTGTTTTATCATCTTATTGCTCAGGGTGGCTACTGCAATTCCCAGCCAAACGCTAACATTTGAGACAAGGATGGAGGCGGAAAGGTGCTGCTCTCTATTGCTTTTTTCTGGTACCGGGGATTGAACTTGGGATCTTGCCCTTTTGAGGCAAGCAGCGGAACCACTGAGCTAAATCCCCAGCTCTCCATTGCTTTTTGTTAATTTGTTTTAATATCAGCAAATACAACTTTTTCTGGAATCGTTTTCCTAGAATTTCCTTCTTGACTCCAGGCGCTTTGACTACAACTCCGTGAAGTAACCGTGAGTCCGGGCAAAGAAGCAGCTGTTGGAATTCTACATGAGCAGCAGCAGAAAGGTCAAAGGGAGATGAACTTCGAGTGGCCAAAGAACAGTGTTTGCCACAGGTTGGTCTCATTCCCAGTGACCCTGGAGTCTGGACTTCTAAAATCGCGAGATCTGGGAGCTAAACAATGGCAAGGCAGCTTAGCTGTGAGTTGGTCTTCCTAACCCAGGAGCCCTGTCAGCACCTTGTTTCTCTGCGGTTGCCTGCTGTTCACCTGGCCCTGTGCATGACGCATCTTTCCCAGCCCAGCTGCTTCTTGTCCCGCTCCCTTTCTGGGTGGTGGGCAGTGGAGGTTAGTGGTGAGCAGCAGGGCTCTGGGGGCAGGAAGTGAACAGAAGTCCCTGCTTGCTGGTTGTGTGATCCTGAGTGTCATTCAGCAACGGGGAGTTTCCTGGTATCATTTGTGAAGTCTGAAACACAGTGCTCCCTGCTCTCTGGAGTCACTGCAAAAATTAAATGCCATGGTCCCATGGACGTGCCCGGGCCACTCTGAGCGCTGTGAGTGCTTGAAGAATACTAATCCTTATCATTACTCGAATGTTATTCTGTTGACTTCTCTCCCAGTCTTTCCAGTGTGTGGCATCACACTACTTGGCCCAGAGAAGGAGCTCAGGTAAACATTCCCATCCAGCTCCTTTGCATTTTTATGTGATGGTCCATGTGCATGCATGGCAAGTTATGTTGATGTGATTTGTGAAGATGGGGCACAGCTAGAATCTTCAGGAAAAAGCCCCAGGCTCTTTCTGTCTTTGAGAAAATGTACTCAAATGAATTATATTTTGGAAAAAAACATACTTTTCCAACCCCCCCCCCAACCTTGTGAAAACAGAGTTCTAAAATCTCTATGCTATCTTTCACTGAAATTGTAATTTTCTCCTGACCTTTAATATACAAATGATCCAAGTTTGCCATAGTTTGACTTATGATTTTTTTCTTGATGAGAGTGCAAATGTGATATGAATTCTGTAGAAACCATGCTTCACATCTTGACTTTTGATCTCTTCCAAGGCTATCAGTGCATGGGGGAGGGTATTGCTGGGGACCAGGTGGTGGCAGGAGTCACACAATCCCAGGTAAACGTGCAGTGCCCTGCAGTGTCCTGTGAGGCTAACCTGGGCTGTTTAGCAGTTAGTGCATTAAATGCATTTCCCACTTTTGATATGTTCAGTTCACAATGGGTCTGTCAGCGTGTAACCCCATGGTAGGGGCTGCATCTGTATGCAGTCTTCATTATTTGGTTAGAGTGTTCCCAATTGCTTACTTTTGGGGAGCCAGAGATCAGTTAGAGATAAAACAGTACACCACGGCCAAGGGAGAAGGATAGTGTGGGTGAGGAAGGGGAGGCCCGAGGTGGAGCGGCTGGTGTGTGGGCCCGGAGGAGGACCCTGACCTGACTGCAGACGGGGACACTGTCCGGAGGAGAGCTCTGCCCCGAAGACTCATTCCACAGCTCTGCTTCATCTTTCGATTAAGGCACACTTTGTAATGTGAGAAGCACTTTTTTATTTTTGCTGCTTTTAGTAGCTAAGTAACTGAAGTTAATCTCCTTGAAGGGGATCTCAGTTGGATTGATGGAAAAATTGAAACGGTTATTAAGAGAAAACTAATAAAGGAAACTCTGGGGTGGATAGGTGGGTATTATAGTCTTAGCCCTGACTGACTCAATGGGCAGGGCCAGCTCTGGCAAAGCAGGGCGCACAAGCCACAAGTGCGGCTTCTCATGTACCAAAGGGTTTATGCAATTGGACAGACTTTGCAAGGTTATTGTTTTAAGATTTTACCGAAATTTATCTGCCTTGTTATTACGCCAGCAATCCAGCCTGCAGGATTTAGCTCAGAGTGGTCTCGAGAACCATGGGAGAAATACTTTTGTAGAAGCTCAGCCAGAGACTGGAGTCTGAAAGAGGGAGGGAGGAAGGAGGGAGAAGGGAGGGACTCCAGGAGGAAAGGACTCCAGGACTACAGCAGACAGGCTCTGGGCCCAGCTGCCTTCCCCGGGGTTCTGGTTTCCAAGGAGTGGGGCAGGGCTCGGTATTGTGGTGTCCTAGATAAGTAAGTGTGATAGCCAGAACTGGGCCTTTTATCTGCTCCCCATATGGGGTGACAATGCCATTTATTGCCCAGAATTCAGAATTTTTGGGAGTGAAAGAAATAATATTAGGTCAGTGGACAGGAACCAGGATTTTCTGGACAAATTGAAGCATTGTGGTTAACCTACTCTGTGCCAAGAAGGTGTGGAGAGTCCTCAAAAAACTAAAGATAGAAATTCCACTGGACCCAACTATTCCCTTTCTAGGTACCTTCTCCCAAAGGATAAAGACATCATATTACAGTGATCCATGCACACCTGTGTTTATAGCAGCACAATTCACAATAGCTGAACCTTGGAAGCAGTTTATATGTCCATCAACAGATGAATGCATAAAGAAAATGTGTTATTTACACACAACAGAGTGCTACTCTGCTATAAAGAAGGGTAAACTTGATTGAAACTGGATGCACCTTGAGACTATAATGTTAAGTGAAATAAATCAGACACAAAATGTTAAATATGATATAATGTCTCATATATGAGAAATTCAAAGTACAAATAATTTAAAAACAAAATGAATGACAGTAGGAAAGAGGGAGATGATCTTTAGCAAATGAGAAGGGGATCTAGAGATGGAGTGTGGAGGAGGGAGAAGGGAATAAAAACAACCAAGATATGTTAAGTGTATGTACAGGCTCCCCGTGATAAATGTAAACATTATGTACTACAAACATGTACTAATAAAAAATACCTCTCCCAATAAATCCTCTGTCCAACACCAAAGAGAAGTGTATCTCACTCACTTTAAAGGATAGTGGTGCAGTATGGGAATGTCATTTGCCAGTTGGCTCTCTTGTCTGTGTGTCATGCCCTCTGGAAGGACAGCCAGATGACCTGGTATCAGGAAGCCACCATCGAGGTCAGGTGACCCCATAGCAGAGACAGGTGAATAGGGTGACTTGTTCTGTAGATAGCAGTCAGCCTGTTTCTTTAGCCACCCCTGCCATTGCATAAGGGATCATGAACATAGTGGCCTGGTGGCAGGGATGGAGGTTCTGCATGAGTTCGGCAACACAGACTCCCACTCACCAAGGCTGACCTTGCTACAGCCACTGCTGAATGTCTACCCCATTTCCCGTTTCAGAAAGCAATGCTTAGTCCTTGATATGGCACCATTCCTCGGGCTGATAGGTCTATAACTCAGTAGCAGGTTGGTTGTTTTGGACTTCTTTTTTTTTGGTACCAGGGATCGAACTCAGGTCCTTGCACTTGCACAGCAGTGTTTTGGACTTCTTACAACATGGAAGGGGAAGTATTCTGTTGTGACTGGAACAGACTCTTACTTTGGATGTGGATTTTCTTCCTCTGCATACTACTTCTGCCGAAATTACTATCCATGGACCTACAGATTGTGCTACCCATCATCATGGTATTCAAGTTAGCATTGCTTCTAACTGAGGAACACATTTCGTGGTCAAAGAAGAGCAGCAATGGGCTTATGCTCATAGAACTCACTAGCACAACCACATCCTCACCATCCAGAACCAGCTGGATTGATAGAAAGGTGGGATGGTCTTCTGAAGATATACCAGCTAAGCAGCAATACCTTGCAGGTCTGGGGCAAGGTTCTCTGGAATGCCCCACTACATGGTACTGGATCTCCCATAGCCAGGATCACGGGCCCAGGAATCAAGGGGTGTGTGTGAGAATGGTACCACTCACTATTGCTCCCTGTGACCCACTATCAAAAATTTTGCTTTTTGTTCCTATGTCCTTGTTCTCTGCTTGCCCAGAAGTCTTACTTCCAGAAGGTCAAAGGCTTCTATAGGAAGCACAACAATAATGGCACTAAACTGGATGATAAGTCTTTCCCCTGGCTGTTTTGGCTTCCTCATCCCTCTACTTCCAAAGGGTGTTTCAGTGTTGGTAGACATGTTGATCCAGACTACCAAGGTGAAATCGGATGACCACATCACAACAGAGGGAAGGAAGAGTATGTTTGGAATGCAAGAGATTCCTTTGGACATCTCTTAGTATTACCATGCCCTGTTATTAAGGTCAGTGGGAAAATAGAGCAAGCCAATCCAGACAGGTTGACAAATGGCCCAGACCCTTCATGAATAAATTGTGTGTTGCTCTGCCAGGTAAAGAACCAAGACCAGCTGAGCTGCTTGCTAAAGGACAAAGGAATACAGAATGGATAGTAAAGAAGGTATTGTAGATGCTAGTCATGACCTTGTGACAGGTTACAGAAATGAGGTCTATAATGGTCACGAGTATTTCTTTCCTATTTTGTTAATTTGCTTGTGCATGTATTCAAATACATTAAGCAGATACTTTGTTTTCCTCGTATATATTCCTGATCATATGACAAAAATTGATTGACTTAATACCAGTATACTTATTATACTTAATACCAGTACCAATACTCCATTACAATGCTTAAGTTATAGAATTTCAGAAGAGTAAAAATCACCCCCCTCCAAAAAGGAGAAGAAAACAAATGGCCTGCTACTCTGAGCAGGGCATTAGTACACTTCTCATTGGAGGTAGGATAGTTGTACCATGGTAGGTGGAATTATGGATGGATTATTCTCTTTTCTGGAGATTAAGAAATGTTTAAGGAGATGTGTTTGGTTGTCAAGTAGACAATGGGTGGACAGTGATGATCACAGTCACGATCGTCAACTTGGCTGGGGTTAGAAAGACCTAACAGATTAGTGAAGTATACTTCTGGGTGTCTTGGGTGGTTTCTTAGACAACTGGTACGCATGTCTTCATTTAACCTGATTGTGGGTGGCATCATTCCAATAGGCTCACGGCCTGGATAGAGAGAAAGGTTAAGGAGGAGTTTGGCTTGGATTTGAAAAGCTCCACTGTGCCTGAGTAGCTTGTCTTTTGTTACTGCCATGGCTTGTAGACATCAGACTCCAGCTTCTTCAGCCTTTCCATGTGACTCACACCAGTGACTCTCCAGGGAGCTTTGGACTTGGTGGAGACCACATCCTTTCTCCCTCTTGTTCTGTGGTTTCCATCTTCTCTACAGACTTCTGACCCTGCAGTCTGCAGACAGCCCCTGTGGGCTCTAATGCCTCTGATTGTGTAAGCCTGCCTGATAAATCTCCTTGCAATATATGATTCTGTTCCTCTAGAGAACTCTAACAAATGTACAGTCATTATCACCCTCTTTTATAGCTTACTTGTTGAAAGCTTTGAGAAATTAAAGGGCTCGTTCAAGTTCATGTAGTAAGTGATAAAGCTTTGATGTAGACCAAACTAAAATTCCCACGTGTCTAATACTTTGTCTTTTATTCTAAGCTGCCTTGTTTTATTACACCTGGATTAATGTCAGTGCATTTGACTATTGACTTCTAAACTCTCTTCTATATGGTTATATACCACTATTCAAATGTGGTTAATTACCAAACTGTGCCCAGGTAGATTCATGATCCTCCCTTGCTCTTTTCTTGATTGTACCATGTTGACATTTTTAGTGCTGAATCACAGTACACCGCAGGTTCTTCTACTAGAAGATTTTTTTGTTCATATATTCAGAATAATTTTCAATTACTAGACCACTGGGAGTCACAGAATTTCTCCCTTATAATTTTGATCAATTGGTGTATGTCAACTTTTTTTTTTTTGTACCAGGGATCAAACTCGGGACCTTGCGCTTGCGAGGCAGGCGCCGGAACCACTGAGCTACATCCCCAGCCCTCAACTTTTAAAACCATGCTTTATACATCAAGAAGTGGTAGCACCACAGGCACGCTTGACTTCAAAAGTTGTTGCTTTTCTTTTTTTTTTCCTTTCTGTTCACCTTTAAAATTATGCTGTTTGATGGAGAGGAAGGAGTTAAGGTGGTTTTAATCTCCTATGTCTCCCAAACTCCAGGGTAAGAGGACTAACAATATTTGGCAGGAGGAAAAGACTGATCTCTAAAATGCTGTCAGAAAAAAAATAAAAGAAAATAAAATGCCGTCAGGTTTATGTTTAGATTAGGCCAACAGACTGGGATTTTGAGCTTGGATCCTGGGAGTGTCTTCTACGCCACAGGGTCCTCTGAACCTCTCTTAGGGACCCCACGATTCCTCACCGGGAGCCTGCCTAACCAGCAAGGAAGGACTGGAGGAGCCATTCTCGGTGTTCCAGTCCTTTTCTGCTTGTCTTGTCTTTTTAATTGAGAATATTTAGTAGAATGTGAAACTGGTCGAAATCCCTGAGCAGAATCGGAAGATGTATGGTATATCACTGAGAGGTAAGAAAACTGAGTATTAGAAAACAGGGAAAACAGTACATGTTGTTCTTTTCAGGTTTCATGGTCAGGAAATACTAGCTCAGCCCAGTGGTTCTTCCCTCATTTGAAGCTTCTGAAATTCCTTTTATGAGAATTGTTTTGGAAAGAATATATTTTCAACTCTGAATGTGGAGTATCTATGTTCTTTTAGGATGTCTTTCAGTTTTGGAAATACGTAGAAGCTACTAAGAAAGAAGTACTATGACTAATGTAGCTATTTGAGGATTTTAAAATGTGTGACTATTAGTAGTGTGACCTCTTTTCTTGGGTGGTGTATGTTCTGAATGCTAAGTTAATGCCCAAAATTTTAAAAAATTACCTGATTAAAACAGCCTCATCAGAATAAATTGTACTTCCCTGAGATGACTCCCTTGAAGGATAAAATCCTGATACCTATGCTGGTCATCTTATTTAAAGTATCTACTGTGATCATTCTATTTAAAATAGGAATTTTTTAGTAAAGATCTTTTTTCAGGGCATGATTCCCGTATGCCATTTTTAATAACTGCTATTTATGGAGAATAGAACTGTCATAATAGTATATATCTTAGTTATAACAGTGGGCATGGCTCAGAACCAAAAAGCACAATTTTCCCAATAGGGATCTGTAGGAATAATGCTGTGTTTTTTAGCATATATATATACCTCTTACAAACAGCTAGTGATTACAATAACTCTCTGCTGACTTTCTTCTGTATAATGCAAGGAATTTGGTTATTCTCCAAATCTGAACACTGTAATCTAGTTTTGTTGAATTTATGTCATTTCTTTCCTAACAAAAAACAGAGCAATAAATTTAAGAGTAGCTAACTAAAGGTTCAGATGAGCTAGGCAATCATATAACTGAAAAAAGCGGATTCTGCTTTGTGCTGTGTGCACATGGGACAATTAAATGTAAGTATGTATCAGTGTGTACACGTGTATATTACACAATGTTGTTTTAACTCAAATATTATAGAGTAAAAATGTAAAATACTGATGCATGCATCAGTTGGATGCCCCTGAGGAAGAGTGCTGAGAAGAAATAAGCAATTTGTGAAGCTGACTGGGGGTGACCTCCAGGAACGCAGACTTGACACCTGCAAAGGAAAGTGTGGGGTTCAGCGGAATTGGGCCGGGTCAACCTCAGACACAGATGTGGGGCAGATGTGACCGAGTCCTGGACAAACCAGCAGGGCGATGTCCTTCAGCATCTCCTGGGTAGTCTGGTGCTGGTCAGGCGTCCCTGCGTGGGTCCTACCATGAGGAAGGAAATGAACTAGGCCTGCTGTCCTTGCTCTGGGAGGTGTGGCATTCGATCCTAGGACCCTCACCCTCAGTCCTCTCCTGGTCATTGTCTGGGGGGCCACAGGGACAGTGTGGCCTCTGCTCACCAGCAGAGGTAGATACTGAAGGCACTCACACCTGGGAGCCGTGGCTACCTGCATTCCTTGGAGCTCAAAGTCAAATTCTTTTTACAAGATAGACATGAGTCGCCCATTTCCATGGTTGCCACAGTGTGTGTGTGTGTGTGTGTGTGTGTGTGTGTGTGTGTGTATACGTGTGCACTACTATGGTCAAATTAAGAGTATATTGTAGAATGTACTATTTCATAAGTTGTGCTGACATTACAACTCACATAAGTAGATTATGTAAGACTTCCTGATTTCCTCTGGGAAACTACAAGTAATTGGCTGGATTTGGTCCACTTTATGGGGATTTGCATTACTGACATAGCCCATAGTCCTGACCAAAGGCAACAGTTCTTGCTGTTAGGACCAGGCAGATTTGGACAACCAGGTGAGGACTGGGAATGGGCATCCTGGAATCAGGTGCCGGTCCACAATCATGCCCACCACGTTCATCTTCTTCATGTGTGGAGTGGCAGATGTGAGGAAGGGAATGTGAGGGAGCTAGGAAAGGATACTTCGGAACAGACAGGTTATCCTTGTAGGAAAATAAAGGAAAGCTCCGAAAGAAGAGCTGGTCTGTGGTCTCCTTTATTTCCCTGATTGTTGACTTAAACCAGTGACGTCTGACACGGAAGGGCAATGTGAAAACAGCTCTGGGAGAAACATGAACAGCATATATTAATTATTAAACTCTATCTTATTAATATTTTGTATGTTTGTTTTACTAGTATTTTATGAAAATTTTAGTATGTTAAAGATTCTATGGTGCTAAGAATAGTAAAAAGGATGAATCAGTATTGCAAACAGGCAGGGTACAGCTGATGGAGTGTTTTATAAGAAAACACTTTCAGCTGATTTTTCACACTCTTTTGCTAGATTTTTTGTGGTCATGAAAAAAAGTGGAAAAGTATTGCAACACAATTTGATACAAAGCAGAAATAGATGGGATTATTTCTTCAGGAAATTTAGCATTTGTGCCTTTTTGTTCTCATTAAAAGTGTGTTGATGTGATTTTATGTCTACATTTTTGAAAGAAACAGCTAGTGTAAGGTAAACATACGTTCTGTGGCCTAACATGGTTTATGAAGCTGCAAAGGTCAGAAGATCTTCTCAGTTAATCAGCAAATATTTGGTTGGCACCAACTATGCGGCTCAGGATTTGGAACTGCATTATGTAGCACACACAAACAAATATATACCATCTGTAATGAACTTCTACTCTGTGGAACAAAAGAGAAAAATGCACAAAACCCAAAGAGAGACTGATGCCAAGCAGTAGATACTTAAAGATTTAACGACATATAGTTTGGTGATAAGTGCGTCAGAAATGTGTTGTTACAGAAGACTTGTGGCAGAGGACAGAGCAAGTGAGCAGGCTCTGAACAGGTGTCACGGAAGCTGCAGGAGGTGCATACACCTGGTTAGGGACTTTGGTTGGCTTCCCTGTGGCGGAAAGACACCATGATCGGATTTGATTGGATGACTCATGTTTCGAGAAGAGAGAGGGAGTAACAGGAAATAATTTGACTCTGGAGTGCAGATTATGGAGGCTCTGGGGTTAGACATGGCATAAAAGGCAAGAAGGAATTATTGCATTAATAAAATGTAACTGCGGTCGGTTTTACTGTTGTTAGTCCAAGAGTAATTGTTATCACTTGCCCTATTGTTGTACCTCTTCTCTTAGGATTCAACTCTTCGAATCCGGAAGCTTATGAATGCTCTAGACTGTTAAAAAAGTTTGTTCTCCTGGGGAAGGTAAGAGGAGAGCCAGCAAAGGGAGGGCTTCCTTTCAGGGGGCTGCTGTTTGCAGGATCGGGTGCTGAGCTTGCTGTAGGTCCCTCTTTCCTAATCCATTGCTGGTCTGGACAGAGCTGCAGTCTTTCAATGCGGTTCCACTTCTCTCCTCAAAGCCTCAGGTCTTGATTTTGGCATCTTATTCCCGTCCCCACAGGTATCCTCCAAATTCCTATCCCACACAACTCTCCCTCCTCCCAGATGTAGCTGATTCTCCCAGAGCCAGGGCTGAATAGAATGTTTTTTTAAAACCTATTTTTATGGCAAGGTCTCTGGGCTCTAGAGTGTCTTTCTGGTCTCTTTTTGATTCATAAGAATCTTTTCTTGTCTCAATAATCTTGGTCCTTGCAACTTACAAACATTGTTTTCTGTTTTTGGTTTTGATATGGACTCAAGAGCCCACTTTAAGTTTAATGGTCGTAAGAACAAAAAGGGAACACTAACATTTCTTTTCATTCTTATCCCCACTTCACAGTCTAATTGTATTAAGGCAAAGTGATGCCTCCAACTGGGGACTGCACATAGGAAAGAAGATAAAAAGAGTAATATTTCAAGCTGTCATCTCACTGCTTGGTAACAATAGTTCTTTCGTAGACCACTTTGTGTCAGAACCTGGGTGATGCTTGTAGAGCATCAAGTTTAAGAACCAGTACAGTTTTTAGGCATGTGTGCTAGACAGGTAAGGAGAGCAGAACGCTGAGCAGGGACATCTTCCTCCTCATGGAGCTGCCAGTTGGTGGGGATCTCACACTCAACCCACAGCCTGTGCCTTGCTGGCTCTGACCTCCAGGGTTTTCTTCCTTAGGGGATTAACATAAGCACGGAGGTGTTTGTGGGAGCTGAGTGGAACATCTGTGTGAGAGCTGAGAAAGAATGATCAGTCTGGAGATTACCTGAGCCTTTGGAAACGTCATGTGCTGGAGTCTAAGTCACAGCACAGACCCTTGGTACCCAGCCTTGTGGGCCAGGGCCGTGTGGGTCTCGGGAATTTGACAGCAAATAGTAGCAAAATAGACAAGCTTCTTGCATATTATTTTTTTTCAGAAATTTATGTGTAATGGTTACTAAGCACTTGAGAGTGCAGACTTCAAGCTTGGTTTGTCAAGTGAAGTATTAGGTGAGACACGGTGATCCACTAAGGCGAGAAGTTGTTTTCCTGCACACTTACAGATGCAGCATCATTGCTCTGTGTTTACTTCCCAGATCTTTTTGGTAACATTAGTGATCTCAGAGAGGTCTGTAGGGAGGTAAGTATAAGTTCTTTCCTCAGAACATCACACATTGCTCCTCAAGAGGCCAACACTCCATCCAATGCAGGTCTGGGAACCAAGATGTCCAGGTTCTGAGCTTCTTGACTGAGAAGCTCTCTGACCTTCGTGGCATGGTCTAAGTTGCCCACTCTTCTTTCTCCGTGCCAGGTGGCTCTCACCTTATTTTCCAGCTGTCTTGTATAACAAGGTAAAGAAGTCTGATGAGGGAAGAAGTGTGGAATTTTCCTAGAATAGCTAATGTTTTAGTTCTTATCCCAGAGGTGGTATAAATTCTCACACCTCTTAGGGGGCTGAAGGACAGATTGATCTCTTTTTCCTTGAGGAAAAATAGATGGGGCAAAATGGACACCAGCTGATGTCAGAACCAATCCTGAAACAGGCATTAGCTTGCCAAAGGTGACCAGTTCCTGTCTAGGCTGGCGGTGACCACCAGGAGGCAAGTATTACAGGTCCACCAGCAGTCGCTGGGGACACTCTGGGTCTGTCCCCCTAAATGCCTCAATGGTGACACTGTTCTTCCTTCCTTCTTTTCTTTTTTCATTGATTCTTTTTTTAAAGTCTATTGTTTATTGCTATAATTGTTCCAGTGTTAGTTATTGGATATTCTTTCAAATTTGCTCCTGTGTCTTTTTGACACACCCTGCAAGGGATGGCGAACCTTTTAGGGACCAACTGCCAAACTGCAACCCCAGACTCGCTTATTTATCTCGAAGTACCCGTACTGCAATTAAACCTGGATACTGAGGTTTTAGTTTAGAAAAAACAACTCATACATTAACATAGTTTGTTTTAAAAGAAAAACAAATAACACGCATGCCTTGGGGCCACCACCACTGCATCCTTTCAGTTTTTGAAAAGACTTCTTTACTTTCTAGCACCACAAGATGCTCTAGATCCATTTTTATCCAGATTCAGCCATTTTTCTTAGGAGTCCTGGCCCCTGTTATGGGAGAAGCATGTTTAGAAACCAAGAACTGGGCCCCAGACCCCTCTTTAGATTTTTGAAATGCTTTTAATGCAGCACTGAGAAGCCAAGGTTGATAATAGTTGTTAATTATTTAATATTAGTCATAAAATAAGTAATAATAACTCAAAAATATCCTAAATAATAAAGACATAAATCATAAAAATTAATGTAAAAAACCCTTCCTTGGTTTTTTAGCTGATAGGTGTCCCTTGGACTTTTGAAATATTTCTTACCTAGTGAAAAGAAACTGAATTTAAGAGCTGACCATGGCTATGATGAGAAGAGAGCATCTCAGAGCTGGTGGCTGAGTATTCCCTTAAGAGGAGAAGTTATCAGCAAGTGATGTCAGCTGAAGCTGCGGAAGTGTGAATTATAAATACAAGAGTGCTGAAGATGGGACTGTGAAATGTCATAACTTAAAGAATTGTCCCAAGAATGAGAGTCTACAGAGAAAAACAGGAATATCTAAGAACTAATGATGCGATGCAAAGAAATACAGAAGATAATTCAAGAAGCAGCAGACAGATTTCATGTAAATTAGTTCTTTTTCAGCTGCTTCAAGAATGTGTCATGAAATTCTGGGAGCACATTCATTAGCGATACATGAACAAGTTGATTGTAGGGAAAGGGGAAGTTGGTGTGCTGCGCATCACAGGGGTGTAAGATCAAAAACAACTCGAGTGGTTTTATGTTAAAGGGAAATGTTAAAGAGCTCTTAAAATCAAGGTGATGGGCCAGACAGCATTGTTCTCTGTAAAATGAGCAGTGGTGGACATTTCTTCTTTTTGGTGTCCGAAGGGATGGATGGGGAGAGAACACTTGGACAGATGTGGCGAGTGTGGGAGGTGGGTAGCTGGACCACGCAGCTTGGACACCTCTCCAGGACTGAACATCTTTTGATTTCTCACCGTCACCTGCAGCTTCTGGCACTTTGTGAACTTGAACCTCAGGAAGGCATGTTTCCACTTTAATAAGACAAAGCTCAGGAGGGAACACAGCAGTGCTTAAGTGGAGGGATTTGGGGAATTCTGGAGATTTTGGTGATGTGCTTTTGAAGATGCTGGTCTCTGAGCTTTAGATTCAACCTCACAGTTCACAGGCTGATGATTTGCCAGCTGCTCTCCATGGTACTGACGCCACTTTTACCACTTCCCAGGATAAATCTCACAGCCCTGTGTTCCAAGGTGCGAGAGCATATTAAATATTCAAGTGCTATTGTACTTGTTGAGTGACCGAGTGAATGTACGAATTAACAAACTGTTCCTTTTCCTTCAGTATTTCAGGGAGATACCATCTGGTGTACTTGGTCTGCTTTGAGAGTCTCCCAGGGAACCATGTGTTAAAGCACATGTGTCAACCCATGGCCCACGGGCCACCAGGGGCTCTGGACAGCTAGTGAAGTGGCCCCTCGAGATCCTAAATTTTTGACATCACATGGATTTAACTATCCTTTTCATGATTCAATTCATGGTGCTCAAGCATAAGCTGCAGAAGCAAGAAGAGAACGCAGTATAGGGAAGGGCACAATGCAGGCTAACTCAGCCTCCATGCCTGTCACACACAGTTGGTCAAACTGAGAGCTGAAGGGCCAGGTGTGGTGATTCATGCTTGTATTCCCAGCACTTGGGAGGCTGAGGTAGGAGGATTGCCCTCAGTGAGTTCAAGGCCACTCTGAACTACAAAGTGAGACTCTGTCTCAGCCCCCCACCGCTCCCAAATAATGGAGATCTGCACAGATCGGAAATTACATGTGCTTGCAGCACTTGGTGTAAAACACAGTGGTTACTGGTATGATAATATTTCAACCTATCTACATAGGTTGTGTGTGCCCATGAAGACAGGCATGCATTGTTATTGAGCAGACACATAAGATTTTGCATTTAATTATTAAACTTAGGCTTGCTGTATTATTTCGTAAAGTAAGTTAAAATATAAAAAAGAGGAAATTTTGTTACTTCAATCACGGAGAGAGAGAGAGAGAGAGAGAGAGAGAGAGAGAGAGAGAGAGAGAGAGAGATTGATTCTGTGTAGCCTCCCATGCTGGCCTTGAACTCAAAATCCTCCTGTGTCAGCCTCCCAAGTGCTGGGATTACAGGTGTGCACCACCCTGCCCGGACTACTTTATATATTTTATGTGTGGCTCAGGACAGTTCCTCTTCACTCAGTGTTGTCCAGAGAAGCCAAAGGGTGGGACTCGAAGTGTGCTGAGACTCGGTGTGCAGTGGTGCACTGGGCAGATGCGGGCTGGAGGGAAGTCCTTGGGTCCTGGGGGACGTGCTCCTGAGGGGATGCAGGTAGTTCTTGCATGACGGATGACGGTTCCCATGAGAAGGTGACTCCAGAGTGCATCAGTCTGGCAGGGAGTAGGGCTCTCTCTGCCCGCTGGCATGGGTACTCACCAAAGCCCACTATTGGCTCTCAGCCTTCATGCTTCATGTGGAGTAAACCTCTCTACTTTACAAAGTTAGCCTAACTTTAATATTTCATTACAGTGGTGAAAAGCTGACAATGACACTGTCCACATTATTAAAATTCTTGACTCTGTCTACAACACTATTCTAAATTATATCTGGGTGATAAATTGTGTAAGAAAGGATTCCTTTCTGCCATAACAAGGAATAGAAGAATTCAATGTATTGCAATTTCTGTCTCTGTGAATTATGCTTTGCTCGTGAGTGTTTAATTAAAAACCAAACAGCAATTCTATTACCTTGACACCATTCATTAATTTAATTGAAGAAATTAGCTCTAAATATTGGAAAAATCTGTAGTAAACCTTTAGTAGTTCGCCATGCTTTGTCTGAAATTTACTAAGGAACATTCTTTGGTGGCTCGATTCACAAGGTTTTCCTTGCAGTCTATATGTATCTTCCTTCTTCTTGATTAGACTTAGTGGCTTCTCTAAGCACTTGTGAATGCCCAGCACGTGCCAAACGCATAAGGTGCACATTAAGGACTCCATGTAATCAGCGAGGAAATGGACACCCAGTCCTCCGGGAGCTGCACTCCTGTCACCACCCAATCACTATGGTGCCTTAGCTGGTGGCAGAGGTGGGTGAGAATCCACTTCCTGGGATCCCTCGCCCAGTATAGGAATACCTCAGTTCATGAACACTTCTGTTTGTGAACAATTTGGTTTACATACAGAAACATTCAGCAAAAATTTGTTTCTGTTCAAGAATTCTCCCTTGGGGGACAAACAAGACTGGGGTACCTTCTCCAGAATGGTGGAATGAATGAAGTTCGTGAGTGGAGGCACCACTGTACTGTCCCTCATTTTATGCATAGTAGAGACAGTTCTTTATGCATTGAAAGTGGCTGTTGTCCTCAGATCCTAAATGGCACAAATTATAATTCATGTTTCTTTTTTTTTGCTTTTTTGCAGCTGGGAATCACTAGTGGATCTCGGAAGATACACTTTGATCATGATAAATTCCAAATCCAAATGGTGCCTCTCTCAGAGCAGAGGTTTCCAGTAATTATACTTCTGTATGCCTTTGGTAAATTATTTAACACTCTCCTTAATATTTGGAACAAAAATTAAGGAAGTTAGGTCCTATAGGATTTGGAGAAATCTTACATTGGATTTCAATTATTAAAGATATCAAATGAAAGAGAGGAAATGGAAGGTGTGTTCTTTGAGTGAATTCCTAGATATAACAGAAACTCCCTTGACTCTGTGTGTGTCAGCATTTCAGGCTATGGAGCTTCACTCAACTATCTGTCCTTCTGCTGGTTGCACTTGGGGTTCAGGGACTTGTCAAAGTCCTACAGATGACTGAGGACAGATGGAAGTTAAACATTATAATATTACACTGTTCATCCTGGGCATGTTATGGGACATCTATGAATCCTGCTTTCTTACTATGGCAAAGGGGGGATATTAAAATTTAGAGTTTTTCCAGAATGAATGAGGCCATCTCCATTACTCCGTATATTCTACCACGATAACAGAGAAGAGCATGATGTCAACGGACTCATGTAACGATGTAACTCCTAACTCTGTTACTCAGGGAATTAGGCAGTGGTTGCTATTATCCTTTTTTTCAAAGACTCCGAAGATGCTTTTCAACAAATACAATAATTCTGAGAAAGCTATGCTCTGAACTGGTCGATAAAGTGCATGAGGTCATTCAGAACAGTGCTCCACTTAGTTCAGAAGGAGCTTTTATCACTGTGTAAATACTGGGAAACAAATGATTTATCAGTGCCGTCCGATATGTACATCCTGGTTAAAAACTCTGGGAAATCTTAGAGATTGGGAGAAGAGGTTAGATTTTTTAAAAGTTCTTTCTTTCTGCTATGGGTCCCTGACAGTTTTTCCCCTGTTCTTCCCATTAGTAATCCATGGCATCTAATCTAGCTATCAAAGATAATAAATGTGGAATAAATGAATCAGTGAATGATACATGATATCTGCCTAATAATATTCACTTCTCTCTTTCTCTTTATTTTATTCCTTACTGTACATATAAAGGATATGTTTATTATTAATATATGGAGTTTTGATATTTTTCTATATGAAAACATGCTCTAATTCTTTAATTTATTGTGATGCTTGAGAAAATGTGACTTTTGTGGTTTAGACTTTTCTGAAAAACATATACTAGTTAGACCCCCAATGCAGCATATTGTGAAGTGAGGCTCAAAGTGAAGAAATGCTCGGAGTGGTATCATTAATATGTGACTTGCTGGCAGAGGAAAGGAGAGGACAGAAAGGTGTGGCATCTAGAAAACAGAAACGGGGTTAAGCATTTTCCGAGACTAAGTCTAGGAAGACTGGAAATCAAAGTGATGAAGTGGATGAACTCAGGGTTTGATGAACAAGCATCTGCTCTGCCTTGCTCTCTCACCACTTACAGTCTTGCACTAGCTCTGTGTAAACTTGCTTTAATGTCTTAATCAATACGGTGGGACTAACCTCACGTAACTCATGTACTCGTTGTGAGGTTAAAGAGGCCTTTATAATGTGCATAATATAGTACCTGGCACATACTAAGGATAACATTGTCTTTATTGTCACAAAAAAGTATCAATCAAAAGATTGCCAGGTTTATGAGGTGGTTTTGGTCTTTTCTGATGAAGCCACATCTACCAAACAAGATCACTGGAGACATCTTTGCATAGATACTGTTATATGAATTTATTTTTGATTACAATTTTTAAGATCACGAAGCTGTCAAGCCTTAGCGAAAATGTTGTTTCTCTCCTTTCTTCTTCTTTTTCTGCTCCTTTTCTCCCTTCCTCTCTTTGCATTAAAAACTATGTTTTACACTGTCCCAGCTCTGAGAATACCATGTATCTATGTGTCTGTTTATCATCTATTATCTATCTGTGTATCTCTGTGTCTGTCTATCTTAGTCAGCTCAGGCTGCTGTAACAAAAATACCACAGGCAGAGTGTCTTAAATTCACTTCTGGTGGCTGGAAGTTCAAGACCAGGTACCAGCATGGTCAGCTCTTGGTCAAGGCCTTGTCCTGGCTTGCAGGGGATGGTGCCTTCCTGTGCCGTGTCCTCAGTGGCAGAGGAGAAAGGAAGCACTGTTGTCTCTTCGTCTTCTTTTTATTTTGAAATAGAGCCTTCTTGCATTGGTGAAGCTGACCTCGAACTCACAACTCCTCTGCTTCAGCCTCCTTAGTAGCTGGGAATATGAAAAGACACATTGCCATGAGTCTCCCTCAGAATCCTCCCCCTCACTTTGAACACACCCATTCCATCATTCTGGCCACTTTCTGGAGCAGCTCTGGAAGTCTTGCTGCAGCCAGCTTCTTCCTGAAGGGCACTGATCCCATTTTGGGGGCCCTACCTTCCTGACCACATCTAGACCTCTCAGAGCCCTACCCTCCTAATAAATCAGGAGTGAGCGCCTCACCATACGAATTTTGGGAGGACTCACCCAGCCCATAATATCATCCATCTAAGTATCAGAAAAGGGTATGTGACTTTTAATGAAGTCACTGAGGGACTCCATAAAAGAAAACTGTTGAAATCAGTGCTTGATTGCGTGTTCTCTACCGTTAAGTGGGGGAAGAGGAAAAGAAGTACAGAAGGGCGAAGGCTTAAAATAACATCTAGAGGCAGGGTTAGAAGCAAAAGACTTTGCTGAGGATTTTGGACGATCATCAGTGTTGTCAGTGGGGAAGTGACACGATCCGGGCTACCCTCCACGGATGGATTAGAAATGGCAGGAAGATTTTGGGAGACCCCGCCCCTGGGATGGCTCCTGGAAAACGGCTCTGGGCAGAAGCAGGATGAGGAAGAGAGTAGACAGGGAAGCAATGGCAGCGTTCAGTCACTGCTGAGCCTGCAATAGTTGCTTCCCAGGCCAGGTTTGTCTGGGCAGCCAGTGGATGATGCACAGGGCCCGGGTGGTTACGACCTCTGGCTTCCCCCGACGGAGCTGAGCACCCGCTTCCCACACTGTGGTCCCCCCACCATCACCAGCGCCGCTGGGCTCTCACTTCTGGCTTTGCTGTCCTGCCCTCTCCCTTTGCCTGCCTTTTGTAGCCGTTTCTGCGGGTTCTTCTAGTCTAGCACCGTCGTCACAGTCGCTGCTTCTGCTGTCCCCCTGTGCAGTGGCCACGAGCGGTGCAGACTTTTCAGGGCTGCGGCTCCAGTGAGTTCCAAGGCTCCCAGAGTACAGGAAAAGCCATGGGAGAAAAGTGAGCTTGCATTCCTAACTCTGCCACTTACTTATTCTGTGACTCCTTGGGTAAGTGACTTAAACACTTTGGATCTGAGTTTCTTTATTGTTAAACTTGGACAGTGCCACCTGCCATTGGATGTGAGGATTCAACGGCTTCCTGGGATTAAATTACTTGTCACTTGGGTGCAGGCAGTGTGGCGTAAGGCACCGGCATGTTGTCTTCATTCCCATCAGGGGCACGGGTGAGTCCCAATTCCACTCTCACCCTCTTCTACCTGCACAAAGCATCTCTCTCTGCATCTCGGGTGAGTGACAGGCGTCAAGTAGAGACAAGGCCTCAGACACCCAGATGAGCAAGAGCTGGAGGAACACACTCCGCTCCTAACCGAGGAAAGCACAGTGGACAGGGAGAGAGGCCCGGAGGTCAGCTAATGAGGGACTTTGGTCAACTTCCTTAGTTCCTCTGGCTTCAGTGTCCTCATCTGCAACATGGCATGATAATGACAGCTATTGATGGAGCTGTGGGAGAATTTAACAGGTTAATAAAATGTTAGGGGGTACGCAAATACCCTGTGTGTAGTTGGCACCCGATGAATATTAGCTGTATTATTATCACCTCCGCAAGAGAGGGGAACCAAGATGAAACAGTTCCGGAAATGGAGTCCGTAAATTCTTGGAGGGGAGGAAGAAGAAAATCTGGGGGAAATTTGCAAGCTGTGAGGCCTCCCATCTGGCAGGGCAGTCACATTTGTTTGAGGGGGAAGAGGTGGCTGTTTGTCTTTCTACTCGGGAGTTGGCCTGGCTGAGGAGCAGGGCAGAGCCGATGCCCAGACAGCAGCGGTGACCTGCTGGGAAGGCCTCATCAGGCAGGAGCCTGCAGCCTCCACAGCTCCTGCTGGGTACTGGCTCCTGCACCGCGGCCCTCCCGCTACGCCAGGCCACATGCGGATCACGGGCGCTTCTTTATCTGTATGGAAGCCGATTTGGATGATTAATCCGCTCCTGGATTACTTCCAGCCTACATTTCCACGAAGCACGAACTCTCACTCACATGGGTTTGCAGTGCTTTTTCTGTGAGAGTATTTTTAAACTGAGCAACAAGTAAACTCCATGTTCAGTGTGAAAAGGTGACAGTGAGCAGCCAAAAGGAGATGGTGCTAAGCATACAGACCCAGGTCGGTCTCCATGCAGAGATCATATGTAAATTGCAATTGTATTGTACTGCTCTGAAAGCACTTGAGAGTCTCTTTCTTGACTTCCAACAACACTATTAAGGTACAGAATTGCTTTTGTAGGTGGTTTGACTACCAGAAGAAATGTTTAAATTATACTATAAGCTAGCAGATATGATCTTGTACATTGTTCAAAATGTTTAGTATTTTCAAATGTCACAGGGGAACATGGAAGTGTGATTTTAGGCACTGCATATTTTGGATTTCATTTTGGAGTCCTTTGTTACACTTACCTAGCTAGTCTTTGATATTAATCTCCATTTCTTGGATCTGATTTGCTCTGGTAAAGCTTTTTAAATTGTTATATCTTGTGTATAAACACCTATGCTGTTTTTGATACCTGGAATTTCTACTTTGGTTTACGTATTATATTCATGTATTATCTGCCTGATGTTCTTCAGCCTGAATTGTATAAAAACCATATCTGGGGGGATGAGGGTGTAGTTCAGTGGGACCGCTCTTGGCTAGCAAGCACAAGGTCCTGAGTTCAATTCCCAGTACCAAAAGAAAAAAAAAGAAAAATAAACAACAACAAAAACCCCAAATTTAATGGGGTAGGCCTGTTTCTGTGGTCCAGTGGTGAGACTTATATTTCAATATATAAGTTATTGTATTTTTAACACTAACAGATTACTGTAATTTCATCTTCTGAATGTTTGACAAAAATGTTTAAGAGAATATAGGAAAATCTCAGTTTTTTTTAGAGTAATTTTTCATTATTGTACTGCCCTCTGTATAACTCTAGTTACCTATATTTTTTCAGGGAAATTAAAAAGAAATAAATTTAAATAGTTTGGGGTGGAGTCTTTAACTATCCTAGAAAATGCTAACTTGAGAGCATCTCTTATATTTGCAAGTTATGACTATGTTATTGAAGCATAATATTTAAGTACTGATATTTTCATATCTCTGTGTTGGTGACTTTAAAGATGGTCTTATTCTTTTATATTTCTATGCAAAGTTTTCTTGGGAAATATTTTATTAAAATTTTTCTCACCTTTAAAATATCATCTTCCTTTTGCACATTTCTGTTTTTGGAGCCGCAGTGCCTGGCTTCACACCCAGGCTTGCCCATGGGCTGAGCCACTGGGAAAGGTACTTAGCCTCAGTTTCATGTCGTAAAGTATGGGTAAGGAGAGTACCCACTTTGTAGTTTTAAAATGAGGATTCTAGGATTTAGTACATGTTTGGTGATTAGAACAGAGCCTGGAACCCAGTGAGGATTATATTATTGTTTGTTTTGTCATAGTGTTTTATTTGAGGAGTATTAGGAAAAACAGATATAAATTGTACAGTTGCAGAGGTGATTTTCTGCAACTCAGGGTTATGATAATTTATCTCCCTTTGAAAAGGATGGAAAGTCTCACTGATGGTGATTAGATTTAATATTGATGTACCAGGAATAGAAAAATCATGTATTGATCAGCACTGGTTATGAGAATGCTTTAATAACTAAGGAAGGATGTTATTTGAAGCCCTGCTCCTGATAGAAGCAAATGGTTGGAATAGTTACATCTCCTTGCTGCGATTCCTAGGTCTTAGCTGAAAGAAGCCGAGGGGATTTAAGCTCCAACTTCTGCAGCAGCAGAGGGTGGACTGGTACGGACAGGGCTGGCGCTGGTGGACACAGGTTGGGGTGTGTGGGAGCAACACAGGGAGCCAAGCTCTGGGCAGAGCTGGGGCTGCTGCAGTACCCAGTGCCATTGCTCCCTGAGAACACAGCTCCCCTCTGCACTTGTGTGAAAAACATTCGGGGCCCCAAGAGGCTCACCTGTGGTCCCAAAGCAGCATTAACATCATAGGATGTCCAGTCATTTCCATCCCCAAGAGGAATGCTCAGGGAGAGCTGGGGTCACCTCTTACCTTGTGTCAGAGACAGAAGACAGAGGGTGGTCCACCCCTCATTTCTTTTCCTTTTCAAAGTGCATTATTCCCAATGTGCCTGGTGTGAAGGGTATTAACTATGCTGAACAATGATGGGGGCAGAAAAGCCAGACAACCTACTTTAAGTACTTTTAACTTTATAAAACGTGCTAATGTGTTATACATTTATATCACAGGTGTATCACAAATCTTATTTATTATTTTCTCTCTCAAACTGATTCTTTTTTCTAAATTATCACTACCCATCTACTTCTCAAAGTTATGGATCTCTATGTTCTATACAAATTCTCTCATTTTTTTTCCCTCTCCATAACAAATCCACTAATTTAAGCTACTACGCATCCGGCACTGTTCTAGGAAGTAGGGACAAGATGAGAAGTCAAGGACAGGATGAGTGTCTGTGTGCAGAGTCCTTGGTAGAAGGAGACAAAAATCACAAATAAAGACATAATTTCATTTAGTAGAATATTATGTTTCAATTTTGTATTTTGTTACATGAGGTTGTTGTGATTTGCCTCATAAATAATTGTTTAGAACGAGGAATGAAATATTTGAGATAAAAATTGAAAGTATTAAAATGAGTGATTCCATCAGAAAACATTATAATGGACTGAAAAGTATCAGAGAAAACAAAAATATGATTTTGTTATTCATAGGAAAGTATTTACCTTGTGCCTAGGGAAATTTGATTAAACGAACACTTACCAGAAGCCTACTATTTATAAACTCATTCACTCCATAAATATTCCTTGAAAATTTCCTGGGCACTGGGACAAAGCAATAAATAAAATACTGTATATAAAATTTGAGTGAAGAAGATGGGTTAATAAGCACACACACATTTCCTAAATTTTTATTTTCTAGCTCTGTCAATTTTCACCTCACATACCTTCAGTAAATCTTCCCTTCAGCTGGGCGAGGTGGTACATGCCTGTAATCCTACCACTCAGGAGGCTGAGGCAGGAGGATCACCATGAGTTCAAAGCCAGCCTGGGGTACATAGTCAGTTCCAGGCCAGCCTGAACTACATAGCGAGAACTTGTCTCAAACAACAACACATACCACAGTGATATTTGTGCACTCATGTTTATAGCGGCACAGTTTGTAATAGCTAAAGCTTGGAAACAGCCCAAGTGCCCATCAACTGGAGACTGGATAAAGAAGATGTGGTTTTCTTATAAAATGGAGTACTACTCAACCATAAAGAAAGAGAAACTAGAGACATTTATAGCTAAGTGGATGCATATTGAGGCCATACTCTTAAGTGAAATAAATAGGACACACGTGTAAATACCGAATAGTTTCTCTAGTGTGAGAAACTGATAGTGTAAACAAGAATTAAAATGATTAAAACGAATAATTGATAATTTGAAATAAGAAAAGGTCCAAAGGTGTAGGGGTGGTGGGAGGGGAAGGGGAAAGGGAAGAAGGGAAAGGAAAAATAATGAGAAAAGAAAAAAAATGGAAATGAAATCTATGTAAATAGGGAAGGGTGGAGGGGGTGAAGGGCACACAGGTAATGGGGAAAAAATAAGAACCAAGATACATCATGTACAGGTACAAGCACCCAATGATAAATGTATACCTAAAATGTACCTATAAAAGAATTAACAACAATAACAACAACAACTCTTCCCTGGAGTGTTTTATTGCTAGCTATTTTCAACCATAAATTATTGTGTTTTAACCGGTCCACACTCCATCATCCCCACACCCACAGTCCTTTCTAGAACACAGCTAATCACTGCACTGCTGTGGTATTAACCTCTATGGCCCTCTCATGGCCTATGGCTTTGTTCAGGCTTTGGGGCTGTCTCTCTGCTGCCCTCTTTCCTGCCCTGTAACCTGAGTCCCATCTCCGCACACTGCCTCTCCAGTTTTCAGCCAGAGCACGGTTCACACTTTACTGAGAAAATAGAAGCAACAACGCAGGAGATTTTGTTCCTCTTATCTCCATAGTGATAGCCCATCTTTGGGGACGAATGTGTATCCATCGGTACCTTCTCTTCCTGTAAGCCTTCCAGGGTGGAGTACTTTCACTTCAGTGTCAGATCCACTCTCTCACAACTGTCCCAGACCTTTGTTTCTAAAGTGTTGGTAACATAAATTTCTCTCTTTCTAGAGGACTATTTTCACCTATATTTTATATGCTTTTTTCCTTCTTTTCTAGTGCATTGTTCTCATCAGTATTTGATACACTGTTACGTGATTCATTCAAAAAACCTATTCTTTGTCCATTCTTCTAAAGATATTATTTCATGTTGCATAAAAGTTTTGTCTTAACTCATTCTCTCTATTCTTCTCCCACACAATCAACCTACTGCAATCCAGTTTCAGTTTCTACCATGTTTTGAGAACTTCCTCACCTTCCCTCTCTTGTTCTTCTCCTCCCTTTCTGCCTCTATTTATTTTGCCAAGGACCAATAACAAGCAAACTGACAAATCTAATAAATCCCTTCGTACTCATCTTACTTTACTACTCGGAACTCATCATCATTCAGACCCTTTCCCCGGTGATTTCCTTTGGCCTCAGTGATTTAAATGCTAATCATTTAAAAGTAAACATCTCGAGTCTTATCTATAAACTGAGAACTAGGACTGTACCACCAACTCTTTGTTGGGCTTGTCCATTTGCATGTGCCATAGACAACTCAGGTTTAAAGCTTACAAACTAGAAGTCCTGATTGGTTTTCACAATGAACCCTTCTTCAAACTATCTTCCTCATCCCATAGGTGATACCATCACCCACCCCCTTTCCTGAGGCTCACATCTAGAAATCATTAACAATTTCCCTTTTCATCTCATTCCCCCACACAGAGTCCATTGTGATGTTGAAAGCATATTTTCACTTTCTCTGGTTCTTTTCATGTTTATTGCCACCACCTTGACCCAAGCTATGATCTTAGCTTCTAAACTATGTATGCTTCTGCTCTTATTCGTGTCCACATAGCAGCCAGAGTACTCTTCAGTAAAATATCCACCAGATCACGTCGGTCACTTGGATAAAGCAGTCAGGTGGTTTCCCCCTCATTTAGAATAAAGTCCAGGGCCTCTTCTGCCAAGACTTTGCACAAGGTAGCCCTGGATATCTCTTTGAGATCATCTCCTACTCTTCCACCCTCCTCAGCTTGTTCTATTCAGACATACTGTCCTCCTTTCTGTCCCTTGAATAAGCCAAATGCTTTTCCCCATGTGTTTTCCCAGCTGCCTGAGGTACACTGGAAATAAAAACAGATCCATTTCTCTAACTTCTACAGTATACATTACAGTGAGTGAGCAAACAGACAACAAACATAATGAAAATTAAAGTCTATCATGTAAGGAAGAGAGAGAGAGAGAAACAGAGACAGAGAAAGGTAAAATGGATTGAGTGCCATGGAGGTGGAACATCCTCTGAGAATCATAGTGAAAGGAAGCCAGCATTTCCCAAACTTATTCAAATGTAGAACACATCTTATAATCTTGTGATGCTGCAATACTTAATCTTGACTATTAATTGGGCTGGATGCCTAGATTAGTGAGCACACTTTTGAATGTGTTGCCAGTCTGTACGTAGGACAGCAAACTGAGAGGGGATGGTCTGTCCAGATTGTGGGTAGCATCACCTGATAGCCTTGTGGCCTGGATGGAATAAAAAGGGGACAAAGAAAGGAGCTGGCCTTGCTTGCAAGTTCAGTTCTGGCTGAATGGGTGTGTGTTCTGTTGCTGCCATTGCTTGTGAACGTGGACTCCAGCTTCTTCAGTCTTTCAGCACAAACTCCCACCACGGACTTTGCAGGGAGCTTCCAGGCCCTCAGCCTGGGGCTATGTCCTTGGTTCGTCCCTCTTGTTCTGTGCATTCCAGGGTCTTGGACTGAGCAGCTCCTAAGGTTTTTATTTTAAAGGCTTTAAAAGTTTTCTATAAAACTAGAAAAATCACAAATACACTTTTGGAAGAAATTCATAAAAATCATATTGTACTATGTATTCCAGAAATTTAAAACAAAGACAAAATTTTTAAGTGGCCTCATAGAATGACAGAATTGAAGTAGCTCAGGTGCTGGGTTTCATCCTTTGCATCATGGTGGTTTATTTCAAATCTACTGTTTGAGGAATACGTGGTCCACAAGGGTGGGAAACCGTGCCCAGACAGAGCTTGAAGACTCAAGACCATTCTGAACTCATTCTCATAATGAAAATGTACAGCCATGTCTGCATGAGTCAGAGGCTGAATGAATGACTGAGGATTCTAGAACTAAGATACATCATGTTCAGGTATAAACACCCAATGATAAATGTTAATGTATTGTATACCTAAAATGTACCAATTAATATATAAATTTAAAAAAATAAAAAAAATAAATGAATGTTTAGGTAACATTATTAAAGGAAAAATAATAAAAATGTGTTATTTTGTAACATATATGTTTTTAAAACTCAGCTGTGATCTGCATGATCATTCAGACTCATAGTAACAGAAAGTTTTGTAGGAGAAAAGTATTTATCATTGACATTGTTTAGAATGACTGGAAAACTTTGATAATAAAAAGCCAGATTAATTTAAAACCAGATCTATCATTGCTTATAAATTCTGCACAAGTAGGGAGTTCCTTTTGCTATGCCTTGCCACAGCAAAGTATTTGGTAATAAAATAGTTCCTATTTACTGAAAAACTGAGTCACAGCATATATAATCATTGTGATCAATCAATCAGCAAATATAGTGGCAATAACCCAAATGCATTTTCCAGTGTATGTTATGGTGATTTCTTGTTTAGATAAATTGGGGGTGAAATGTGTCATTAAAGGTTTAGCTCAACCTGCTGAGTTCGGGTTGTGATGAAAGAGAAAGAATCCATGAGTAGGGACATCCTGTTGCCTTACCTTCTCTCTTTATTCAATCATTAGGACTTGCAGCTCCATTTCACTCTCTTCATAATGATTTCCCTGGATGTTGGTTGGTAACTTCAGCATACATAACACGAGTTAAAAGCAATCATATTGTTTCCCTGTAAGTTATTATTATGAAGGCAACACTTACAGTGTACTTTTTGTTTCTTTATATTAATCCTTTGGTAGACTTTGATGTGAAATAGAGTATTCGAAATTATTTTACTCTCTATACAGATGCTAGGAGGATATTATTTTTATTCTTCCTTTTCTGGCCTTATTTTTACCATGAAAAGAAAGATGTTTAATCTCTTTTCCTGATTTTCTGTTGTTGTATTGGTTAAACATGTAGCCTTGGGAAAGATTAGGTAGACCAGTTTTTTCCCAGGTCTTATTACTGAAGGAAGCTCTGCCTGTGAGTATACTGGGCATCTGGATCAGCCCATATTTTTTAGCTTATTAACTTGTCCATTGACTCAGCTTCTTCTATCCTGCAGGGCCCCATCTGTGTTTTTTACAATATTGATGATTAATTCCCCAAAGAGTAGTTTAAACTACAAAGCAGAGCCTGAAACAGAGCCACAGAGTGGCCCTATGCTCAGAGACATCGCTACATTGTGGAAAGAAATGTTTTCCTGAGACTTTCTATTATCTGTTGAGAGATAGTCTGGAAGCTCTGCTCTAAGCGGTTCTGGAGAGCCCTAGAATAAGCTAGATGACTACAAACTTTCAATACAGATGGGCCAGTTTAGGGCCCCATGGTGACCTCATCTTAGGTATCAGGACCCTGGAGCATTTCTTAAGCTCAAAAGAGAGATCTTCTGGTGACTTACATATAATTTGTTACTTTTCCGGTTGAAATTTCCTTTAGTCTTGAATTTTTACTGTTATATTACTGTGCATGTCAATGTATTTGCAATCTTAGTAATATAAAACGTGCTGAATTTAGAGTTATTTATCTCATTTATGGGTCATGTGATGTAGGAAATAGCACATTTTTAACTATTTGAAAAACCATCCTCAAAACTAGTGTAAAGATTGAAAAACAACAAAAATGTGTGTGAATGTATCTGGTCTAAGGCATGAAATCAGTGTGGAACTTGAAAGACCGTGTTAGGCTGCAAGAATTTTCAGTCAGTAGAACATCTGTGCTCACAGCTGCCTGCTTTATTCTTCTTAAATTATTTGGTATTTTAGGGTCAAAGGGTGAAAACCTACTGAAGTTTAATAAAGGTATCTCAAGTATGGATGAACATGTGTCATTTACATTCTAAAATAAGTGTTCTTAAATTAACTTAAGCAAGGCAATTATATTTTAGTTGTTTTTAGAACTAATATGGACAAAGTTATTCACTTAGTGTTAAACTTACTGAGGACATTTAGAAAGAATTTATCTTAGTAACCTTTTCATTGCTAACAAATTATTTTTTAAAAAGTAAGAGAAAATTCAAGATTTTATTTGATTATGCATAGTAATCTTATATAGGTTATAATATCAGCATTTATGATGAAATGCCTATCTCTTCTCTGAAAGTATTTTTATTCCACTAATGGTTTTATTTGTTCTCTATTTTACAAATTAGGTACTGGGAAGGTAACATAGGTATTGTTACCCCTGGCAGTGTATTCATTAACTTGATTATCCTACTTTTTAATATAAAATGTTATAAAATTATTTTCTAACCATATACACAATTACTGGCAAATGGTTGCAAAGTATTGATGAAAATATTTAAAAATTCTATGGGATTAAAAAGTTGTTTTGTTAGTTTCATATTGAGAATTTAAAATATGACCAATATTTGTAATCCCTGTCATTTAGTCACAGTTTTATATTTTGCTTCTTCTAGACATTTTGGAACTCTGGTCCCATTTCTACCATTATTATTGTTTGGTGTTTTCCCTGGTCTCTTGCCTTGACTATTTAAATTATAACTTTAGCGTTTTCTTTTCCTGTAGTCTTTTCTTCTCCAACCACTGTTCCTCTGTGTCTTAGTCTTTTCTCATTGCTGAGACAAAATATCCAGGTAAAAAGAAGAAAGGTTTATTTCAGCTCACAGTATGTAGAGGTTTCAGTCCACAGTAGGCTGTCTGTAAGGCAGGGTGGCATGGCAGAGGGGCATCGCAGAGCAGAAATGGTCCATGGTGTGGCAAGTAGAAGGCAGCAGCAGCAGCAGTAGCAGTAGTAGCAGCCTGCCTTCTTTCTGTCCCTTTATATTCCATCCAGACTACAAACCTATTGATTGGTGCACCTATATCCAGGATGGGCTTCCATTATCCATACCCTTAATCCCAGTATCACACCATTAATCCACATTTGTACACCCTAATCCATCTATGACCACTTGAGGCTTTGAGGGGACATCTAGATAGAAGCCATAACACTCAGTATAATCAATCATTTAAAAAATGATATCATTTCAGTTCTTCCTTTAATACCATTATGTGGTTTCCTAGTACCTAGAAGAAAACATCCAAACTTCTTAGTACTACCGTATGCACAGAGGGTTACTACAATGCCCTCCAACTCTCTTTAGTGATGTATCCCCAGTACCTGGAATCTAATGGACATGAGGCACTCCATGTATTTTTGATGAATGAACAAATGAAGCTCCTATCTTTGACTTCTCCTGCATCTGGCCCATTTCCACAAACAGATGTTGCTTTGCTTCAAGAATGTCAGGATCTTTCATTCCACAGTGCCAAGTGTATTTAAGCCTGCACAGATGGCTTAAACAAAATGATTAAGAGGATTCTGGCAGAGACACGTGATGGGATAAGCTCAGAAGATAATCAAGTGAAAGAGACAGTTGGAACAGTTACATATTACAAAACAAAAGATTCAGAGAAGCTCTGAGGAAAACATCAGGTTGTTTATACTGGAGCTTTATTTTAATCCCATCCTTGTTGTTGATTAATGATATGATTCTAGAAGAACAAACTCAGTCAATAAATTAATACCGCTCTGTAAATGATGAACAGAAATTATTTTTTCTCACAGGAGAAGTCTCACAACATCTTGGGAGAAATTATTGGAGAAGAGGAAAGTGATGGCATGGAACAGTTTTGAGTGAGAAGCGAGTTTTGAGGAGAACCTATGAAAATTGAATTATGTCCTTTTACTTTCCAAATGAGCTCATCCCAGTCACAGACTTGGGAAGAGGAGGGTGTCAGGGGGCTTGGCTGAACCTTGCGGGTGGAAGGGCCCTTGACAGTGGGGATGCAAGACAGGCAGAACCAAGACTGGAGGAAGGAGGGGCTAGCAGCAGGACACAGGGGAGTCTGCCGTGTGTGTGGCACTTTCACATATGGCCAGAGGGTCAAAGTAATTGAAGGAAATAAAGTAAATGCAGGACAAGAATAGTCATTCTGCAGAGTACTTTGTTTTCTATTTCTCCTCTGAGAATGGTCCAGATTGATCAGTTTGGCTCTCTGAACAACTGTCCAATAGTCAGCTGTCCCTCGACTACTTCATTACTAAAGAATAGTATCTTATAGATTTATCCCTACATTTGCTAACTGTTTTATTCTAAAAAGTATATTTAGATAAATGCCTCACTAGTACAATATTTAGGGAAGTAAAAGAATTGAAGTTTTGTATATCTTTTCTGCATGGTGCAGAATGACAGCCCTGTAAAAATACCTTGGGGACCTGCGATTTTGTTATGTTCCATGGAAAAGGGAATTATGGCTGCCAATCGACTGGCCCTAAAATAAGGAGATTATCTTGGATCACACAGGTAGGCTTAGTGTATTCATGATAATAATTTAGATGCGGAAGCTGGAGGAGGAGGAGGGGGAGTCTGTGTCCTTGGAGAGCTGTGATATAAGAGACTGGACCAGCCTTTCTGGTGATGAAGAAGTGAGGGTGCTGGAGACCGAGAGGTGCAGGCAGCCCATGGAGAGAGGAAGAGGCGAGGAAAAAGCTTCTCCCTTAGACTCCAGAGCCAGGTGGCTCTGCCAACACCTTGGTTAGAGTCCATTGTGTCCCACTTTTTATTTCTGACTTCTAGAACTGTAAGGGACTAAATTCGTGTTGTTTAAAGCCACTAAATTTGTGGCAATTTACTATCACAGCAATAAGAAACAAATACGTTTACTTAAGAGACTGGGTGATTTCTACATTATCAGCAAATTATTCGTACCTGAAATTCTCATAAAACTCATGTTTTCAGGGTAAACCCGGTATTACTCCTTTCTGCAGTAATTTAAGCACAGCCTGTGTTGACGAAATTGCCTCCCTCCAACAGATTATTTATTTATTTAAGAAGATCCCTTTACTTTCTTCTCAATCCCTTTGATATTTAGTAGCTGGAACTCTGGAGTTCTTGTGTGTGTGTGTGTGTGTGTGTGTGTGTGTGTGTGTGTTCATTTCTAAACACAAAATCTTGGATTGTTTTGCAGTCCATCTACCCTCATACTTTCACTTCCACTCAGTGAAACTTTTGTCTTATTAAGAAAATCTAACCAATACGCGCTGCCTCCTTTTAAAAAACTTAAAATTGTGGCAAAATGTACATAACGTGAGGTTCACCACCTTCGCTAGTTTTAATCATCTGGCTCACAGTATTAAGTATATTCACATTGCGGAGCCCATCTCCAGAACTCTTTTCATTTCGCAAAATGGAAACTACCTGTTAGACAACAACTCCCCTTCACTTCTCCTCCATTCTCGGAAACCACCATTCAGTTTCCGGCCTCTAGGATCCCATCTCCTTTTGGGCAGTCGGAAGAGACTTCTTCCTCTTCACACAACTCTGGCTCTGTGCTGAACTTCACTCTGTGCCTCTATGGTCTCACGCAGTGGTTTTATCGTAATACATCCCGTGCTGGTTTTCTTTTGTTTTGTTCTCTCCTCACTTCCTCACCCTCCCTGTGTCCCTGTTCCCATGGGTTCCCTTGCTCTCTGACCTCCCATGGAAGTTGTGAGTTCCGGATTAGAAGTGAGAGAGGAGAAGAGGGAGGTACTGGTGCAGGATGCTCCCTGTTGAGGTGTCCTGGATTGGCTGCCTCCCTTAGTCATAGCGTCCTCCCCAGTGATCTGCTGTAAACCCTCTCCTCTGTCTGCTCTCTCCCCTGGCTGCTGAGGCCTATGGGTGACAATGGTCATCTGCTATCACCTTATCTGGAGGGCTGCTCCACCTCTCCTGGTTTTCCTGTCCCCAGCAAACACCACTGCAAGTAGCTCTTTATTGTTCACCTGCTCCATGCTGTTTTGTGCTTCCACCTCAACTAAGCCTGCAGATAATGTCTTCATCACACTTGCTTTGCCCTTGCTCTACCCCTCTTCTGAGTCTATACTCCCTGTTTTGAGTCAAGAAGATTTGCCAATAAAAAGGGTATTGAAAAAGCCCCCCGCCCTGGCTCTTTCCCTGGGTAAAACACCAAATTAAAGAGATAGATGGCTCACAGACAAGATTAAATCTTTTTTTTCCCCATTAAGTTTATTGGTACATTTTAGGTATAAAATACATTTACATACATCATTGGGATCTTGTACCATTACATGAGTGTCTTGGTTCTTTTTTTTTTTTCCCTTTCTCCTGCCCTCCCTTTACCCCCTCCACCCTTCCCTATTTGTAAAGATTTTGTTTCCATTTCTCCCCTTTTCTCATGTTTTTTATTTTCTCTTCTTTCCTTTCCCCTACCCCTCCCATTTCCCCTGCTTCTTTAGACCTTTACTTCCTATTACATAATATCAAGTATACATTTTTAAAATTAAAATATCAAGAGCTAGGAGATATTACCACAGATTTTACAGAATTTAAAAGGATATAGAAAGCATATTACAACAATCTGTTTTGAAATAAATTTGACAACTTCTAAGAAGTACCTTGGAAGACAAATTAATGAAACTAACTCTGGAGGAAATATAAAATTTGAA
>NW_004624830.1:4749800-4765877 GCF_000247695.1 Heterocephalus glaber | reverse complement strand
TTATTTCTGATTTCATTTTTCCCAGATCCTCTTTTGTTGCCAGTTCAGAGAGTCCAGGTTGTTGAGTATCAGATTGTTCCATCTTGTTTCCCTTTCAGGTTGCTGTAGGTGATCTGGAAGTCTGTTTTTGAGGATTGTTTACTTCTCTTCTCATTTCCATGGGGGGCAGGGGTGCTTCTGGTGCCCATGCAGCTCACCTTCTCTGCCCTAGGAGCATGGAATGGTGGTGGTGGTGCCTCCTTCTGGGTGCTGACAAGATTAAATCTTAAGTAATGGCATCATATGTCACTCCTCAAAATCTTTAAGAGATTTAAATGAAGTATATCTGTGACAAATACAGCTCTTTGTCTTCCACTTTCTAAAGTGATTTATCACAGAGCCCACATTTTCCTCCCATAAAACGTGTTTTCTGTCTTCTAGCCATTTTTCTCAGTGGAATTCTCACAGACAATTCTCCTTAGCTTGCCTCTTGGAGATGACATTACTATCTAAGGCTTTCTTTGTTAGAAGATACAGCTTTCAGGAAATGACTTTCTTCCAGATTGTATGTCCCCAGAATTTAATAATAAAACTTCTTTTAGGGCAGCATGATGTAGAGTTACCCCTAACTACTTCATCTGTGAATTTTTGATCTCTTGGTTTCAAACCTCTACTTCTGTAAAACATAAATTTCTCCCACAATAAGGTCTATTTTCCCACCTCATTATTCCATTTCTGTATTTCTATTTGCTGTTGTGCACAAAGGGTTTTGACACTACGAAGAATGTGTTGTTCCTAGGTGTGGGCTCCACACACTGTGCGGCTCTTGTTACTGTCTTCACCAGGAAGCATCCAGAACACTTTTTCTGAGGATGTCTGACACTTTTTCACATGTTCAAAACCTTCTGGCCTCTAGTTGGGACCTTCCTCCCACGAATCTTTAATCTTATCTGAATCAACCATTGAACGTGCAATTAACATCTGTTTTGCATCCGACATAGTTAAAACCTCAAACTTTGTAAAGCAGGTAGTATTATTCTGGGTTAAAGTGGAGATCTATTTTACACATGAGAGATAAGCTTCTGAGAAGCATCCCAATTTGTCTGATACTGAAGTGTCCTGCTGCTCCAGGTCTTACCTTATTAATGTGTGATTTGCCAGGCTTCTGGGAGGCCCGGGGAATTTTCTCAAAGAAATGCTGGCTGTGGGTGAACAATCTGCAGTAGTAACTGGTAGGCTTGGAGTGATCCTGGGGCTACCATTGCACCCAAACCTGCGCCTTTTGAAGGCTTGGATACAGCTGACCAAAGGACTAGGTGATACAGCTGACCAAAGGATGATGCGTACAGCAAACCTACTTTCCTGGTATAGGAAGCCAAGACTTCAGTAAACATTCACATTGACAAAGTGCACAGGTTTTAATTTCTGTATTTATCCAGAGATGAAAAGGGCCAAAAGCATCTGCAGAAGATGACCAGGGGTCAACATGGGAAAAAGATTAAATGGGAATTAACACTTCTAGTTATTTCTAAAAGCTGTGATAAAAATCAGTAGGCATACCTTGAGGAGAATCCTTAGTTTTTACATCTAATTGTGGTGGGGTTTTGGAGTGCTGTCTTTATTCCTTAAATTGCCTTTTCTAAAGTTATAGAAAATGTATTTCATTTCACAAAATTACTCCGCATATTAGGTTTTGTTATTTTTCATCTGTTTTTCCATTATGCAGACTCTGTATGTAGTTCAGATTGGCATGGTATCTCAGCCAAGACATATTAGAGGTGACAGTTTTGAGCAACGTGGTGATGATCATCTGAGTAGTTTAATGGTTGCATGATTCAGACTTGAAGCCATTCTGACTGAACATTCGCCTTAACCTAAAGACTTTAATTAGATGGTCAATTCTAGATGTATTGGCTTTCTATGGGTAAATATCTCAGAAACACTGCAATTTTGACGTTAATGGAAGTTTTGATTGCTCTATATCTATCCGAAAGCACATAATTTGGCAGCATTTCACGGCTCCCTTAGAGGTGAGGGAGGGAAGGCCAAGGGGTGGTGAGAACCGGAAGCGAAATTGGCCAGGCTGGCCACACCTGTGCCTGGTGTGGGAGTGTGGCAGGCTCTGTAGGAAGCATCCAGCCTGAAGGCCCCTTTCAGAGCTCCTCATGCTGTCTGCAGAACTCTGGAAACCAATGGGAATCGTCACAATGAAACGGGGAAAATGACCATTTAAACATTGTTTTGTGATTAAACAAAGTATTAGGGCATACTAACTGAAACAACACCACATGTATATTTGCTCATTTGAATTTTTTTTGACTTTTATTAGTACATATTTACAGTTCATCATGGTTACATTCATTGTAGGGGACTGATAGATGTACATAACACATTTCAATTCTCTTCTTTTTTCCCCCTCTGCCCCTTTTTATTTTTCCAGCATCAGATTCATTTATTTTTTATTTTTTTACTAAGTTTATCGGTACATTTTAGGTATACAATACAGTTACATTCATCATTGGGAGCCTTACATGATGTATCTTGGTTCAGATTCATTTATTTATCTTATAAGCCCTTATATGATTTATTTATCATATATTGGCCTAATAGGCCAAAAAACATGTAAAACATGCAAGACAATTGTACTAAGTCAAGGTACACTTTTAGATACATTGTCCATGCTGGGTTATAATGCAGTTTTTTTCCTCTTCTCTTTTTACCTATTATCTGTCTTTTACTTTGCACTATAAATGTAAATTAAAATTTCTGTGGCTACTAGCAGAAACTGTCACAGGTATTTCTGTTAAAATAATCCTGCTATGATCTAATAGATAAAATCTGAGTTGCCTTCTAAAATAGATATTTTTGAATAACTCTTTGCGTACTCAAAATACATAAAAACTAAAAATTCTGTGAAAATAAAATAAGTGTTTTAATAATGTTTAATTTTTCAATATCAATATTTGAATAGAGCTTTCTAGATAAATGAATTATTTTCCTTTTAGGTTCTGTTTCTTTTTGTATTTAGCTATTTCATGGGAAAATCACATAATTTTATCTCTTTTCCCAAGCTGTGTAACATGTTATTGCATAGACTTTTCCACCTTAGCTCTGTTCTTGATGACTTGATATTTGCCATTGTGGATTTTATTCATCACAGTTAAGTGAGTGTTTGTTGTGGGCCAGGTGCTGTGGATTTAGAGGCCTGGAGTCCATAGCAGGAGACAGAAGGCTTCCCTTTAAGGTGAAGCATGGAGGAAAATGCAGGGACGCAGAGGGAGCATGGCAGACCACCTCTTCCTGGGGAGTCATCGAAGCTCTCACCAAGAGGTGATTCTTGAAATGCTGTGAAAGAGGTGGGCAGAGAAGCCCACTGGGGGCCTGAGTCCTGAGCTATGGATGCCCAGCTCAAAGAATTAGCAAACACTTTGTCTGACCAGAGAATGTTCATACACATCTCTCGATGTTAGAAGGCGAGGCAGTATATTTTGTATCTTCCCAATAAAAGGGAAACAATACTTACTACTTAATGAAAAGTCCTTCTTCACTGGGTGTGGTGCTGCACAAGTCCTGTAACCCAGCACTTGAGAGGCTGAGTCAGAAGGATTGTGGGTTTGAGGCCTGGGCTGTTTAGTGAGACCTTGTCTCAAAAGCCAAAACAAACAAAAAGCTATTCTTCTCATTATTTGAAGAATTAACAGCAACAGTGACAAGTAAAGATGGTTTCAGTTTCAAACCACCATTGGTTGAACACTGACAGTCAGTGGAAGAGAGAACATGGGTAAAGTGTTAGAAACAGAACACGCCAATGTTCACTCAGTGTGCACTAATGCTTTCAGTACTAGTGACAAGTCTACCTATATGAGAAAAGAAGCTGAGATGATTCCTATCTTCTTAGGACCTCACATGGTGATGACTTTAAGTATTTTCCTTCTGAAAGACTTTAATGTTCTTGCTTGTCTTGCAGCACCAAGATCTGAAGAAGAAGGGCTCTCTTAATATCTCCATAAAGAGATGAGGTTTTGCAGCACAGAAGCCAAAGCACAGCCAGGAGCTGTAGGGGAGGGTCCACGACACCGCCTGCCACTGCTGTCCTCTGTAACTTAAGGGACTGAAAGAGACATGAGGGGCGGGGGCGCTGGCCAAGGAGCATAGCTACTTCAACAGGAAGAGGCGCAACTGCAGCTGCTTCTTTGAGTTTATCTACTAAACGCTGGCAGCAAGGTGAGTCAGGCTCTACACCAAGAACATTCCTGACTCCATACTCCAAAGCTGGCCTTGGAGTTGTGGGCTCTTCCAGCCAGCTCACTTTTTGCACCAAGCTTGCATTTGTGGAAATAGTCGAACAGATGTCCAGATGGGGGCAGACCCTATTTGAAGAAAAAAGAAGAAAAATAAACAAGAAAGAACCCATACAGGAACTGTAATGCAGAAGGGAAAGTAAAACAAAGAAGGGACCTAAGCAGAAGGTATAGAGACATTCAACTGTGGCGATTTCATTGTCGGAGCAGATCTGTAATACATATACCCACTGCTGTCAGCACTCAGCACACACCCAGTCGGGGTGTGAGGTTGTTCCTCCTCCAGCCAGCACCTTTTCCAGCAGTTCCCTTGTTCTCCTTTTTGGCCTGGGGGCCAGCACCTCCCTTCCCTGAGGTCAGGAGGGAGGGACCACCAGTTAGCACTTAATTTCTCTTAGGCCTGCAACTCTTCCAGCAGTGCTTCCACATAACACTTCTGAGGTAACATCCCTAACCTCTCAGAGTGTGCACTCTCTGCCCCTGCAATGGTGGCATCAATAGTCCATCTTTCAGTCTTGGGAGATATATTCACTTTCTACTGTGACTTTAACAAATTACCATAAGCTCGTTGGCTTTTAACAACACAAAGTTATGATCTTATGGTTTTGTAAGACAGAAGTCTGCCATAATTCACTGGCTGAGATGTGATGTTGTGGGCTTGAGTTCTTCTCTGGAGGCTGCAGGGAGAATCCATTCCCTTTTCTTTCTGTCTCCAGGGCACCACCATGTGCTGTGTTCACGGCTACTGCCAAAGGCAATGACTGCATCGCTCTGACCGCTTTTCTCACAGTGTATTGGTCTGCTGGCTGTCATCACAAACAATCACAGACTACACAGCTTAAACAATAATGATTTGTTTTCAAAGTGCTAGAGACTAGAAAGTCAGATCAAGTAGTCATCAGGGTTTGTTTCTGGTGATCTCTCACTGGTCTTGTTGATGACTGTGTGTTATGTTCTCACATGGCTGCTTCTCTGTCCATAGAGATAGATGGAGAGAGGGAGAGAGAGAGAGAGAGAGAGAGATGGAGAGAGACGGAGAGAGAGAAAGATTAGTGTTCCACCCTTAAAATTCAATTTAACCTAAATTACTTCCTCAAAGGGTCTAACTCCAAATATAGTCACATTGTGGGTCAAAGTGTCAACATAAGAATTTTGGGGAGACGCTATTCATAACACACAGTAACATCTCTTTCACTGTGCTGGGGTTGAGGCGGTGGCCATCTTTGGGGGCCATTATTCCACGCAGAACAGGAAATCCTAGATCATAGGGAACATCCAGCAAACATTGTTACAGTGATTATCAATATTCCAAAGCGCACCATTCTGGGATGTGTTCAGTCCATGATCTCTGAACTCTTAATTTCATTTTATATTTATGTAAATAGATGCTTATTAGAGAAGTCCTTATTAGGCTTATGACCTTAAAAATTGCAATACCTTAAAATTATTATTACTTATATAATAATTGTGACTTATTATGATTCCAGGGACATTCTCTCTCAGTTTGTGAAATGTACAATTCCCTCACTCCAAGTATCCATTAAAGAAAGCAAATAACCTCAAATGAAGGCAGTATCAATAAACAATGTTCTTCTTCCTCCACTTATGTGAGAAGAAGATGCAATTTAGCAACAGATATAGAAGTTTGCAATTCTTATTGGAACAAAATTCCAATATGTGCTAAACTGTAAAGCAGAAGATATGAAAAGCAGTGTAGGAAAACATTTTCTACCAATGTACTTAGTAAAACTTAAGGAGAAAAATAGAAGATCTGGTGAATATAGGAAAAAATTTTATCTGTAAGAGTGCATGGGTCACAGAAAAATTGTCAAAATAAAAAGTCTGGAGAGAAATGGCAGGCTCAAAACTTATTATCTACATGAGAGTAATTAATGATAAGAGAGGACGTTAACACAACTGTGCGCCTCTACAGTCACAAGTGGGGTGTTGGGATAGGTGCTTGCAGCTGGCTAGGCCGGTTTTATGTTTGTTTGTTTGTTTTTTGGCACTGGGGATAGAACTCAGTACCTTGTGCTTGCCAGGCAGGTGTTGTGCCGGTGAGCTGCCCAGGCTTTGCCGGTTTTTTACAGGCAGCCAATTGAAAGGCATCCATGCACCATGTCTGCAAGTATTCAAATATCATAGCGATTCCCACGAAAGGGTGCAATTGATGTGCACTGATAAAGATTTCAAAATCCAAACAATGTCTTTGCCACCCAGGAGTCACAATGCCTGGCATTTCACTGTTGAGTGATGGCGGCAGTTGGAAAGAAGCTTTTCCCTTCCAGGGAGTGGGGTGGGGGCTCTTTTAAATAAGTTAAGTCACCAATGTCTTTACCCAGTCTTACACACCAACTTTTTTGGTGAGGACTAGGAATAGCAGGGGGATGGCAGGGAAGGTCTCTGCAAGGAGAGATGATATCACAGAAGGAGGTGTGAGCTGCTCACAACCTCACCTTCCCACAGCCTGCAGGACAGCATCCTCCTCTCCAGGCCTTTTAGGAGGTTTCTCTCTCAAAATTTAAGGCCACGTGTGAGCTCCGGGGAGTGCAGTGTAGTCTTCATCTTCCTTCCTACACTCAGAGAAGTACTAGGATGGAGGCTGTTGCTGTTCTGCACTGAAAAGGGCATCAGACACTCACGAAAACAAATTGGGAATCAGAGAGATGAAAAATTGATGATGGCTTTCATGTTTCCAGCCACTTAGAATACAAATATGCACAGGACCTTAGCTCAGGGATGATCATTGTCAAGTTAGGAGTAAGGTTTTGTACTTTTCAAAGTCAGGCCACGGTTTATGTTTTTGTTGCAACTAAACAAGAGAAAAAAATACCTGGATAATGAAGAAGAAAAAAAACGGAAATTGCCAACAAACAGTTTTCAGAGGAAAAAGAAATCTCCTTATTAAGTTAATTTTTATAAAGGAGATGGCAGAAAGATAAGGAAATATTGCTCAGTAAAATTTGCTTGTTGCTTGTTATGAGTTGTAAAGAGCATAAACATGAAAAATCAAAAGGACTTTCCTCAGAGGGCATAATTTCTCACTGAGATGAAAAGAAAATTGTTTGGAATATCTGCTACTGAAGAGTAACTTTATTGTGTAGTATTGTTCTGATTCAGATATTAGAGTATAAGTCATTTAATTTCTGATTTTCAAACTATGAGTTGTTTGGGGAACATGTAAGATAGAATCTTAAAAACAATTCTTATGGGAAAAATTAAATGGAATTAAAAAAATGTAAGCATTCCTGCCAATCATGGGGAGAGTCCTCTTGCTCCAGGTATGCAGCAGCATTGATATGGCCAGTTTGGATCCTGGCCATTACAACAAGGTCGCCTGGTACCCTGTCCTTGTCAAAGTTTGCACTTCCTAATGAAGGGCTTTGAGCATCTCTTCATGTGCTTGTTTTTCCTGTTTGGCAGGCCTTGGTGAGGTGTCTGTTCAGCTATTTTGCCTTCGTTTTATTCAGCTGTTTCCTTCTTGTTGAATTTTAGGAGATAAAAAACATATGATCTACATATATATGACACAAGAGTTCTTTGTATATTTTGGATACAAGTAAAATGTGTCTTGCAAATATTTTCTCCCAGTCTTTGACTTGGTATCTTTTGAAAAGCAAACTTTTAAGATTTAATAAAGTCTGACATTAACTTTTCACAGATCACACTCATGGTGTTTATAAAGTTTCATTACCAAGGCTAAGCTGGTGATACTCTCTTATATTTCCTTGAGAAGTCTTGTACTTCCCATGTACGTCTAGGATCAACCTTGAGTTAACTATTTTTCCTCTGTGCTACTCTCTCTCCAGTCACCTTTGATCCAGAATAGCAGGTCTGATCAATGGACCTCTCCATGGTAAACTACTTGAAACTACCTGGGCTGGTTTGGATCTGAAATATTTCCTGCAAGTCTCGATGTTCAGAGGTGGGGCTTTAGGAAGATAACTGGACCACGGGGTGCTGTACTTTGCAGTGGATTCACCCACTGATCTGTTCACACTTGACTGTGCTTGGGAGGTGGGGTTGAGTTGGAGGAGTGGGCCTGCCTTTGGAGGGTAGATGTGTCTCTCTTGCCTTTCACTGTCAGTCATGGGTTGAGCAGTTTTCCTCTGCCAGGCCCTTCTGCCCTGGAACCACTCACCCATGGACTGAATCGCCTAAAACTATAAGCAAAAAGAAATCCTCCATCAGGTTGTGGGTGTCAGGTACTTTGTCCTAGTGATGGAGGAGGCAACTAATACACTGCCCTGAGCAATGATGAGTCTTTCAGAACAGGTCAGCCCATGATGAGATTACCCTCAAAGAGAGGGCAATAACCCCATGATTGGAATCAAGGCTGCCCCCACCTCTGTGTAATAATTACCCAGAGATAGGCTCCAAGGCTGCCCCTTAGCAGGATCCATCTTCTCATGATGAGCTCCATTGGAGATAAAAACGTGTGGGTATATTTGTTACAGCGATTGAATCTGCTCTAACTGGAGAAGTGAGGAAAGGATACTTTATGGAGATCTTTGTTGGCCATACCCAGAAGTGGGAGCAACGAATGAATATAGAAATGAGGGAAGTCCATACAGCTCATAGCTTTCCAGTTGGAGCAACTGGATGGAAATGATCTTGCAGTTTGCTGAGACAGGAAACAAGAGGGAGCAAGATCAGATGCAATGAGAAGGAAACTGCTGTGGCAAACTAGAATAAGCTGAACCTGCCTCCTCACTATAAAACAGAGAGAAGTGGCAGCTTCCTTGGAGAGGCTTCTAGTATCATTAGATGAGAGGAAGGTTGTAGCTAAGGGCAAGAAGTGGGTGGGAGTGGGAGACTCAAGATGCTGCATGTGATAGAGAAACTTCTTTGAAGTAAGATGAGATTCTATAGAGCTATGGTGAAATGAGGTTGAAATAGAATCAGTAGGAGAATGATAGCTCTGGGTAGGAGAAGATATCAATTAGTTGGAATTAGTATAGATCAAGGGCACTAGAAAGGCCAGGAATACAGGAGAAGATGGGTTAGTGCTTGAAAGTAACTAAGTGGCCTCAGGGTTCCAGCTGGGGCTTTCATGAAAAGTTGTTTTCTTGCTGCTGTACGCAGATCCAAGCATTTTCTGGAAGTTAAAGAACAAGAGGTGAAATGCAAAACAATATTTAGGGCTAGGAAGGTGAGAGGAAATGGATAAAAATGTGCACTAATGTTTATCTAAGTGGAATTAATTTTAAAAGGGCGTAAGAATTTCCAAAGAAAAGTGAGAAAAGTGATAACCGCACCTTATTGTGTAAATGTATCTTCTGTGGACCTCATTGACTTGTACTGGCCAACAGAGCCTTGGTGTTTCCCAGAGCCTGCCTAAAGTTGACGCAGGTTTCTTCTTGCCTTTAGGTCCCTACTTCTTTCTTACCCTCTGCCCACACAAAATCTAGGTGGACTTAAGGGAGAAGTCCCTCCTTCCTCTTTCCTTGGAGGATTTACTCTAGAAACCATGTAATTGTTCATTCTCCTTCTGCTTCTTTGAGATATAAATATTCTTAAACACCTCCTGGCTGGTTTACAGCTCAGTAGCTTCTTTCTCAAGGTCCAGAGCCATCTCTGAAATGCAATCTTGGGAAGAGAGTGCTGCCAGATCCCCATCTGTGGGACCCTAATCTCAGTGGGTGGGAGCCTCGCTTCATTTGAAAATCTGTCTCCTTCAGTGTAGAGAGGTAAAGTTTGCTTTTGCTTTGCAGGAGGCCAATTAGCAGACTCAGTCTGTTCCCCTCTTACTCAGTGCTTACAAACCCTTCAGCTTTTATTTCAGTGGAAATGGGCACAGACTGATTTCTAGCCTCTTTCCCCTGTTATAGACTTGAGTAGAGTCTTCCTTTCCTGTTTGGTGCAATTTTTGCTCTGATAGTAGCGTGTAAATCTTGTCTGTTCCTTTGGTAAAAATCTCTTTTAAGAGTAGCCTGTTACCTTGACAAGGCCAGGCTAAAAATAGCCTGAAATAGCTTAGAACACTTGTTCATTCAGAGAAAAGTTTCCAAGCCTGGTGAAATTTCTGGAAGCTATTTTGTGGGTTTTTTTTTTTTTTTTTGTACCCGGGATTGAACTCGGGTCCTTCCACTTGCACAGCAGGCGGCGAAACCACTGAGCTAAATCCCCGGCGCCTCTGGAAGCTATTTTGACGCAAAAACAGTGGAACTTTGTGTACAAATATTTTGCTGTTCTTGGGTTTAGAAAAATGCCAGAATATTTTCAAAGTCAGTAAGAGTGGAACTGCCAGGGCTGGCCTCCCGCCTTCAGTGAGTCACTGGGGAGTGCGAGGAGCCTCCCTGGGGTCTCCACGGACTCCCTAGTATTTGCTGGAGGTCACAGCCTGTGACACTTTGTTTCCTCTGCACTTCATCTCACTCTCGCCTCCATGCTTTGCCATGAATGAAATATCGGGTTGCGCTGAACTGTGATAGCCTTTACCTGCTTATACGGATAGATTAGAAAATGTATTAACAGTGGGCTCAGAATGGAGACTACGAGAATAATACAAAAAAATCAATGAAGCCAAAAGTTGGTTCTTCAAAAGAATAAACAAAATTGATAAACCCTTAGCCAACCTTATAAGAAAAAGGAAAGAAAAGGCCCACATCCATGCAAATAGGAATAAAAAGGGTGAAATAAAAACGGACCCAGTGGAAATCCAGAGGATCATCAATACCTACTTTGAGAACCTATACGCCAATAAGATGGAAAACAGAAGAAATGGACAGATTCCTAGATAGGTATGAATAACCAAAGTTGAATGAAGAAGACCTAAAAATTCTAAACAACCTAATATCAATCAATGAAATTGAAAACATAATTAAAAACTTACCAACTAAGAAAAGCCCGGGTCCTGATGGTTTCACTGCTGAATTCTACAAGACGTTTAGAGAGGAACTACTGCCACTACTCTTTAAACTCTTTAATGAAATTGAATGGGAAGCAATATTCCCGAATTCATTCCTGGAAGCAAACATCACCTTGATCCCCAAAGCAGAGAAAGACCCAACTGAAAAAGAGAACTATAGGCCAATCTCACTAATGAACATAGATGCAAAAATCCTTAATAAGTACCGGCAAATAGAATGCAGAAGATCATCAAGAAGATCATACACCCTGACCAAGTGGTATGCATCCCAGGGATGCAGGGATGGTTCAACATACGCAAATCGATCAATGTAGTATACAATATCAATAGAGCCAAGGACAAAAGCCATATGATCATCTCAATAGATGCAGAAAAAGCATTTGACAAAATGCAACACTCATTTATGATAAAAACCTTATAAAAATTGGAATAGACAGTCTCTACCTCAATCTGATAAAAGCCATCTATGAAAAACCAACAGTGGTCATACTAAGTGGTCAAAAACTGAAATCCTTCACACTAAAATCAGGAACAAGACAAGGACGTCCACTATCACCACTCCTGTTCAATACAGTTTTGGAAACATTAGCCATGAGAAAGAAATAAAAGGAATAAAGATAGGAAATGAAGAAGTCAAATTGTTATTATTTGCAGATGACATTATACACTACATAGAAGACCCCAAGAACTCCACCAAAAGTCTTCTAGACTTAATATCCAAATTCAGTAAAGTAGCTAGATACAAAGTCAACACACAAAAAACAATAGCTTTCCACTACATGGACAACAGACTCATTGAGAGAGAAATAGGGGAAACAATTCCCTTCACAGTAGCATCCAAAAAATCAAAATACCTAGGAATCAACCTAACAAAAGAAATCAAAGACCTCTTCTCTGAAAACTATAGCACTCTGAAAAGAGAGATTGACCATGTCAGAAAATGGAAAGACATCCCCTGCTCCTGGGTAGGAGGGATCAACATAGTGAAAATGTCCATACTTCCAAAACTGCTATACAGATTCAATGCAATCCCCATTGAAATCCCAGCAGCATACTTCACGAAGCTTGAGAAAACAATCCAAAAACTCATTTGGATCAAGAAGAGACTTAGAATAGCAAATGCAATTCTAGGCAACACAGATATGGCAGGGGGTATCACAATCCCCAACTTGAAACTATACTACAAAACTGCAGTCATAATAACAGCATGGTACTGGCAAAGAAACAGACCGGAGAACCAGTGGAACAGATTAGAAGATGCAGAAACAACTCCAGACACACTCAGCCACCTCATCTTTGACAAAGGAGCCAAACACCCTCACTGGAGGAAAGATAGCCTCTTTAAGAAATGGTGCTGGAAAAATTGGGTTTCAACTTGCCAAAGATTAAAACTAGACCTATGTCTCTCACCATGCGCTAAACTAAGCTCGAAATGGATTAAAGATCTAAATATTAAAACAGAAATGCTGAACCAGCTGGAATAGATGTTAGGTAGAACTCTTGAAGACATTAGTGTAGGAAACGATTTTATGAACAAAACCTCAGTTGCCCGTGAACTAGCACAAACAATCAACCAGTGGGATCTCTTCTTATTAAAAAGCTTCTGCAGAGCAAGAGAAACCACCAACAGTGTGAAAAGACAACACACAAGGTGGGAAAACATTTTCACCAGCTGTCCCTCAAAGATCTACTATCTAGAATCTGTAAAGAACTTTAAAAAATCAGACCTCTCAAATTTACAGACCCAATCCAAAAATGGGCATCTGAAATGAACAGACATTTCTCAGACAAAGAAGTAGAAATAGGAAATAAACATGAAAAAATGTTCGACCTCACTGGTCATTTGATAGATGCAAATGAAAATAGCACTGAGATTCCACCTCACTCCAGAAAGAATGGCTGCTATCATGAAATCAACCAATAACAAGTGCTGGTGGGGCTGCGGGGAAAGAGGAACACTGCTCCACTGCTGGTGGGAGTGTCGACTGGTGCAACCACTTTGGAAATCAATATGGAGATACCTCAAAGAACTAGGACTGGAAGTCTCATTTGACCCAGCTATTCCCCTGCTGGATATCTTCCCCAATGAATTAAAAGCATCACACCACAGTGATATATGTGCACCCATGTTCATAGCAGCACAATTTGTAATAGCTAAAACTTGGAAACAGCCCAAATGCCCATCAACTGGAGACTGGATCAAGAAAATGTGGGGTTTTTTATAAAATGGAGCACTACTCAGCCATAAAAAATGAGAAATTAAATTTACTGCTAAATTATTGCTGAATGGATGCACACTGAGGTGATACTCTTAAATGAAATAAATAGGACACATGTGTGTAAATACCAAATAGTTTCTCTAGTGTGAGAAACTGAAAGTGTAAATAAGGACTGAAAGGTATAATAGATAATGTGAAATAGGAAGAAAAGGGGCAAAGGGGAAGGGGAAGTGGGAAGTATAGGGGAAAGGAAAGAAGGGAATGGAATTAATATGAGAAAATGAAAAAATGGAAACAAAGTCTTTGTAAATAGGGAAGTATGGAGGGGTTGAAGGGAGGGCAGGGAAAGGGGAAAAAGTAAGAACCAAGAGATTATGTAAAGGTGCAAATTTCCAATGATGAATGTCATTATATTGTATACCTAAAATGTACCAATAAAATTAATTTTTAAAAAAGTGTACTGAGTGGGAACAGGAGGGACAGTCATTAGGAAGCTTCTGCCTTGGAGCTTGGTCTCAGAACACATGCTTGACACTGTTGTTTAGATATTTTACATACTGGAGCTGCTATGAAAACAATCTTTATCAACAGACATTAATTTTATCCCCAATGTTTGCATCCATTGAGATAATACGTACATGTACTAGACAGTTTAAAGAAGGAATTTAATCATCAAATATCTGTGAACATAAGAGTAGATCCCATTAAAATGATATAAACCTTCCTTATTGTTAAAAAAACAGTAATAGTAACAACAATAACAATGGTAGTTTTGAAGATGATTATTATAGCTGTTACATGTACTAAATATTTACACAATTAATCTCTACATCCATGTATTTAAATTATATATATCTTATACATAGTATACTTATCCATATTTTTGCAAATGAGTAAACTGAAGCTTAAAGAAAACACATAACTCACTAAGTTTACATAAGTAGTAAAGGAAAGATGAAAACTCAAGTATATTTGCTAGAAAAGCTTTCTTGGAAGCAGTCTATATGTCCATCAACACATGAATGAGTAAAGAAAATGTGGTATTTACATACATTGGAGCACTACTCTGCCACAAAGAAAGATAAACTTGAGTCATTTGTAGGGAAATGGGTGCATCTTAAGACCATAGTGTTATGTGAAATAAACCAGGTACACAAGATTAAATGTTGCATGGCTTCTTTTTTATGGGAACTCCAAATTATAAATAAAGAGCAAAATAAAAGATAGATAATCAGAAGTAAGGAGATAACTTTCTTTCCACTCATAAGGCCAATCATACACTGTCCTACCTCAAGGGTATATCAACTCTCCAGCCCTGTGTCATAACTTAATTTACAGGGATCTTGATTGCCTTTCTTTTCCACGCCATATCACATTGCTCCACTGTTTTTATGACATTTTGCTGTTTGGACCAGATAAGCAAGAAGTAGTAGCCACTCAGGACTTCTTGGTAAACATTTGTGTGTCAAAGAATAATAAATAAATTCATAAAATTCAAGGACCTTCTACCTCTGAAGGTTTTCTAGGAGTCCAGCAATGTGGGGCATGCCATTCAGGGAAATTCCTATGAGTCTGAGTGAGGGGTGCATCATTGCATTTAGCCCCTCCTACAACTAAGACAGAGACACAATGTTTAGTGGGCTTATTTTGGAGGCAACATATTCCCCACTTGGATGTGTTACTCTGGTACATTTATCCAGTGACTTGGAAAGCTGCTAGATTTGAATGGGGCTCAGAGCTAGAGAAGGCTCTGCAAAAGGTCCAGGCTGCTGTGCCCCTGGGCCATCTGATCCAGCAGATACAATGGTAGTTGAGGTGACAGTGGCAGGTAGAGATGCTGTTTCGAGTCTCCAACAGGCCCCCATGGGGGGAAAATTTGGGGTTGATCTGAGAGTGCAATGGGAGTTCCCTTAAAGCATGTTGAACAAGTATCTGAATGTCACGTGGGATGGTACAGTTCTGTCACTTGATTGTCCAAATATGAATAGAAAGTACAGCACCTCACTTAGAACATGTTTAGCATGAAATGAAAATAAAGGACTGATAGTGTCTATCTTTATGAAGAGTTCTTTTATAAAACCACATGTACTCTTCAGTAGTTTATGTTTTCTGTGACATTTTTGTATATTTTGAAAGATTGCTTTTCAAACCAATTTATTTTGATATTCTCAAAATGCAAACTTACCTGGGGATGGTTGGACAGAGAAAAGTAAATGCAAGGGAATGGTCTATAATTAACGGAAGCTACTATGTCTTCAATAGTTTCCCTCTGTTTTCTTTAATTGATTCTTTCTAAATTCCATCCTTTTGTCATTCAATAAAACAGACAAAATAAACTGGATAGAAATGGGCTTTGGAAGGAGAAAAATAATTTTAAAGAACTTTCTATGGATTTGTTTCTGCTTTTGGATCTCAAGTAGAAACCTTCAATAAAACTTCCAGGGATAGTTGTGCAAAATCTGTTAAAATTCATGCTGTCTTGGAAGAATATAAATCTATTTTTATTAACAATACTGGGCTTTTAAGTAAATTTCATAAACATGGATTGGATAAGTTTTCTGGACAGCTTTCACAGAATTGTGAAGAATTGGAGCTTTTGAATTTTTTAAAAATCAAATTAGGGTTTTGAGGTAATACATTTTAACTGCTAATACAAAATAGGATTACAGTGCTTATAAGTAATTTAGAAATGTACCAATTTTATTTA
>NW_004624830.1:4725605-4741589 GCF_000247695.1 Heterocephalus glaber | reverse complement strand
AATGTCTTCAAGAGTTCTACCTAACTTATCTTCCAGCAAGTTTAGTGTTTCTGTCTTAATATTTAGATCTTTAATCCACTTTGATATTAGTTTAGTAGATGGTGATAGGTATGGGTCTAGTTTTAATCTTTGGTAGGTTGAAATCCAGGTTTTCCAACACCATTTATTAAATAGGCTATCTTTCCTTCAATGAGGGTGGTTGGCTCCTTTGTCAAAGACGAGGTGGCTGAGTATGTCTGGAGTTGTTTGTGCATCTTTTAATCTATTCCACAGATTCTCGGGTCTGTTTCTTTGCCAGTACCATGCTGTTTTTAGCACAGTAGCTTTGTAGAATAGTTTAAAGTTGGGTATTGTGATACCCCCAGCCATGTCTCTGTTGCCTAGAACTGCTTTTGTTATTCTAGGTCTCTTCTGGTTGCAAAGGAATTTTTGGATTCTTTTCTCTAGTTCTGTGAAGTGTATTGTTGGAATTTCAATTGGCATTGCATTAAATCTATATAGCTATTTTGGAAGTATGGCCATTTTCACTATATTGGTTCTTCCTACCCAGGAACAAGGGATGTCTTTCCATTTTCTTCTATCCTCCTTGATCTCCTTTTCCAGAATGCTGTAGTTTTCAGTGTAGAGGTCTTTTGTTTCCTTTGTTAGATTGATTCCTAGATATTTCATTTTTTTGGATGCTATTGTAAAAGGAATTGTTTCCCTAATTTCTCTCTCAGTGATTCTGTTATTTGTGTATAAGAAGGGTATTGTTTTTTGTGTTGACCTACTCTACTGAATGTTGAGCTACTCTACTGAATGTGTCAATTAAGTCTAGAGGTCTTTTGGTGAAGTTTTTTGGTTTTTCTATGTAAAGTATCATATAACCAGCAAATAATGAGAGTTTAACTTCTTCCTTTCCTATCTTTATTGCTTTTATTTCTTTCTCTTTTTTAATTGCTGTGGCTAATGTTTCCAGAACTATATTGAACAGAAGTGGTGATCGTGGGCATCCTTGTTTTGTTCCTGACTTTAGCATGAAAGTTTTCAGTTTTTGACCATTTAATATGATGTTGGCTGTTGGTTTTTTTTATAGATAGCCTTAATCAAGTTGAGATAAAGACCTTTTATTCCAAATTTCTGTAGGGTTTTTATTATGAATGAGTGTTGGATTTTGTCAAATGCTTTTTCTGCATCTATTGAGATGATCATATGGCTTTTGTCCTGAATATCTGTTTGTATCTGTTTCATGGATTCCATTTCTTTCTTATGTTGGGCCATCATGGTTTCCATTTCTTTCTTATGCTGGGCATTCATGACTTCCATCATTTTCCGAGCTCATCTATTTTTTCATCTGTTTCTGTTCTAGAGCCTCTAATCATTTCTTTCACTCTTCTCATCATCTTTGTAATTACCTGGGAGATTATTTCTGTTTTGAATTTTTCTAGAGCCTCATTCATCAGTTTTGTTACTTCCTGAGCTATCAGTTCAGGGTGTCCAGTTGGTTGATTATCAGACTTTTCCCCCTCGTTTCCCTCAGGATTTCCCTTTTTGGGGTGGAAGGCTGTGTTTTTGCCTTGCTTAAATGTCTTCTAGTTTTTGTTTTTGTACTGCCCTTGGTTTAGTTCCTGGGTTGATATTTTGAAATTGCTTTTTGTAAGTATCTTTGTTGATGTATTTAGAACCCTTATGGAATGATTGCTTCTCAGGGGTATCTTCCAGATATAGCTGGTCTTTAGGTTTTGAGTCTCTAATGACACTGAGGCTATCTCATTTTCATTATACCAGGAAGAACCACTGATTAGATCAATCACAACACCTTAGTCCAAGTGATGCAATCAGCAACACAATATCATCAAGTACTTCTTAGAAAATGACAATTTGTGGTAGTTATTAATCTGTCACCTTTAACTGTGTGAATTAAATAAAAATCAAGGACCAACCCAACATATGTTTATAGTGAATGAACTCTAAAATATAGTAACTTTACCCTTTGGGATGGGGAGTTAAAAGGAGTTGGATAGGGAGGCATACTTAGGTAGAAGGATAGGGGAAGTTTAGCAGTGAGGCCAGAGGACACAGGCAAGAGAAGAAAACAGAAGGAAAGAAAGATAAAGAAGAAATATGAATTAGGGCCAGAACAGGAACACAAAGGGAGATGAAGATCAATGTGGGATAGCAAGGGAGTGAGGGAGAGAGAGAGAAAGAAAAGAGAAAAGAAAGAAAAAAGAGAAAATTAAAAATTTTAAAAGAGTAGAAAAAGCAGAAAAAATTATAAATAAGAGCAAAAAATAGTGGTAATTTTGAAAATAAGAAATAAAAGATAAAAATGAAGGGCCTCCTTCAGGGTATGTCTCTGCTGTCACAATAGACAACATGGGCAGCAGTATGCACTTATGTCAATGAGTCTCTGTAAGCCAGTCACAGACCCATGAGATTCAGGCAGATTTCTGGTTGCAAGTCCCAAGTTGAGCTCCCTGTCCTCCTGCAGGGTTGAACTCTGAAAGGTTGTGCTTCAGGTTCCAGTTCCCCTTCCCCTGAAGATAGTCCTGGTTCCGATGGGAGGCTATGATCCCTCCAAGTTACCAAGTACAGTGGTCTGGTGTGCCTTTATTGCAGAGATTCTCTTCACTTTTCCAGTTTTCAGCTTCAGTTTTCATCAGGGAGCCTCAGAGAGTCCCTCTATCTGATGTCCACTTCTGCATCTCCTGACAATGGCCTTTATGTCCCCCTGTGCCTCGGCTCCTGGTCACAATGGGTGTGGTGAGCCAGACAGAGCGGGGCTCCAGTCCACCTGTGTCTGCTCTGCTCACACAGCTATGCTGGCGCCTGGTAGGCATCTTAATTCCTTTTTCCTTGTACCCTTTCCCTCCTGTTTCTCTCCTCTCCCTACATCTCTTGGTCCCTGTGGTAGACTAGATAAAGGTCAGCTTGGAACACCCAGCTGAACTGAGACCAGGTGGTTATGGATGTGGAAGGCCCATGTGAGGATTGTTGTCACAATGACATAAAAGGAGAACTGGAGGGGAAGATTGTACACTGTTGATTTTCCTGGAGAAGCTTGCCATGGCTGGTTTTACTGATATGAACATGGCTGATCTTGTTGGAGGAGTGCAGATCCTCTCCGTTGCCGGGGATGACTGCTGTTCTTTTCAGAGGAGCTCTGGTCTTCCCCTTGAGCATCATTCCCGGGCTCCAGTGCAGATCACTCAGCTCCCTGGGACAGAGCCTTCACCCTGCCTGCGCAGACCCTCTAGCTTCCATCCTGGCCTTTGGGCCTTCCTGGGACAGATCTTCAATATGGACTCACATGAGACATTGCTTTGGGCTTTGGGCTGGACTAATGTGGGACACTGCTGGAGCGATCCAGAGCCTCAGGTGAATTCTGTGGACAGATCTCTTGCACTCCTCTGCATTTGACTTTTTGGGTGAATATTATAGATTAATCTTATAAATTATGTGTCCTGTGTTAACTCTATTCCTTTGAAACCCTGAGCACAGTAGTCCCCTTTCTATTTATAAAAGATGTACCTTGCTTTTTCCTGTTATCTTTTATTTTCCTTTTTATTTTTATTTTGGGTTTCTCATATAAGAGAAACCATGCAATATTTAAGCTTATGTGTCTGATTTACTTCTTTTAGTATTGTGATCTCAAGGTACATCCATTTTCCTACAAATGACTCAAGTTTATCTTTCTTTATGGCAGAGTAGTACTCCAGTTTGTGTGAATATCACAATTTCTTTATCCATTTATCTGTTGATGGACATACAGTCCACTTCCAAGATTCAGCTATTGTAAATTGTGTTGCTATAAGCAGGGGTATGCATGTATCACTATAATATGATGTCTTTAACTCTTTTGGGAAGATACCTAGAAGAATAGCTGGGTCAAGTGGAATTTCTAGTTAGAATTTTTTTTGTTTGGTAATGGGGATTGAACTTGGGTCCTTGTGGTTGCGCAGCAGGTGGCGAAACCACTGAGCTAAATCCCCTGCCCTCTAGTTTTAATTTTTTAACAACTCTCCATACCAATTTCCAGTGATTGTACTAGTTTATATTCCCACGAACAATGTAAAAATATTCCTTTTTCCCTGCAACCTCACTGGCATTTCTTATTATTTAATTTCTTGATGACAGCCATTCCTTCTGGAGTAAAATGGAGCAATACCTGATACCAACAAACTAATTTGCATTTCTTTAACAGCCAGAGATATTGAACATTTTTTCATGTATTTATTAACAATTTATATTTCTTCTGAGAAGGGTCTGCTCATTTCAGTTGCCTATGTTTTGATTGGGTATTTTATTTTGGGAGGTTTAATTTTTTAAGTTATTTATATATTCTTCATATTAATCCTCTGTCTGAGGAATAGCCAGTGAAATTTTTTCCCATCCTATAGGTTGTCTCTTCTCTCTGTTGATTTTTTCCTTTGCTGTACAGAAGCTTTATAATGTGATGTGATCCCATTTGTTGATTCTTTGTTCTATTTCTTGTTCAATTGGGGTTCTGTTCAGAAAGTCTTGCCTGTGCCCATGTCTTCAAGAATTTTACCTATTTTATCTTCCAGAAGATTAAATGTTTCTATTTTAATATTTAGATCTTTGGTTCATTTTGATTTTAGCTTAGTAGATGGTGAAAGATATGGGTCTGGATTCATTTTTCTGCATGTGGACAGCTAGTTTCCCCAGCACCATTTGCTAAAGAGGCTGTCTTTCCTCCAGTGTAAATTTTGGCCCCTTTGTAAAAGATCAGGTGGCAGAATGTACCTGCAGTTGTTTCTTCATCCTCTATTCTGTTCATTTATCCATATGTCTTTTTTTTTCTGTCTTACTTTCCTTGTTAATGGGATACAATACTCTTTACCAACAAATTAAAGAAGTTAAAGTTTATTTTGGCTCAGAGTCTGTAGAGGTTTCAGCCCATAGTCAGCTGGCTCCAAGGCAGGGCGGCGTGGCAGAGGGGCATGGTGGGAGAGAAGTGTGGCTGTAGGAAGCAGAGACATAGAGAGAGGGAGGAGGGAGATAGACTCTTCCTGGCCACGCACCCAGCGACCACCTCCTCCAATCAGGCTTCACCTATCATCACATTGAACTATAAACTTATCACGGACTAACCCAGTGTGAGTATCACACCCCATGATCTGATCACCTCCCCAAAACCCCACTTATGAGCACTTGAGGCTTTGGTGGGACATCTAGATGTCTCCCACTTTATTTGCCGGTACCATATTGTTTTTATCATTGTAGCTCTGGGGTGTAACTTGAAGTCTGGGATTGTGATGCCTCCTGCTTTGCTTTGCTTGCTCAGGATTGCTTTGGCTATTCTAGGTCTTTTCTGGTTCCATATGAATCATAGCATTGCTTTCTTTAGTTCCATGAAGAATGATATTGATATTTTGATTGAGATGGCATTAAATCTCTATATCAGTTTGGGAATTATGACCATTTTGACTATATTGGTTCTGCCTATGCAAAACAGGAGATATCTTTCCATTGTTTGATGGCTTCTTTTATTTCCTTTTTCAGAATGCTGTGGTTTTCATTGTAGAGGTCTTTCATTTTCTTGGTTAGGTTAATTCCTAAATATTTAATTTTTCTTGATGCTATTATGAATAGTTTTTGTTCCCTAATTTCTTTCTCAATGATTTTTTTTTATTGGGTTACAGGAATGTTATTGATTTTTGTGTGTTGACTTTGTATCTTGGTGAGTTTGGTTATTAATTCTAAGAGTTTTTTTAGTGGATTTTTTGTGTTTTCTCTGTAGAGGATTCTGTCTTCTGCAAATGATGATTTGACTTCTTTCTTCTCTATACGTATCCCTTATATTTCTTTCTCTTGTGGATTTCTCTGGCTAATGCTTTGTGAACTAAACAATCCAACCACCTCTGTTAATTTGGGAGGGTATAATGCAGTGCAATTGGCCTAGAATCCAATTGGGGTTCTGTTAGGAAAGTTCTTGCTTATGCTTAGATTTTTAAGAGTTTTACCTACTTTGTTTTCTAGGAGATCCAGTGTTTCTGATTTTTAAAATCTATGTCTTTTAATCCATTTTGATTTAATTTTAATAAAGGGTGAGAGATATTGGTCTAGTTTCATTTTTTTTGCATGTGAACAATCAGTTTTCCCAGTACCATTTGTGAAGAAGGCTATCTTTTCTCTAGTATGTATTTCAGGTCTTTTTGTCACTTCCATTATTTGTTGCATTTTGCCTGCAAGTATCTTGCTGAGAATTTTGTATCTAGGTTCATCAAGGAAATTGGCCAATTTTCTTGTCTTCTTGAGTTCTTTCTTGTCCAGTTGTGATATATGGGGAATGCTGGCTTAAAACAAACCAGAGAAAACCAAACCAAGGAGTTTGGCAGCAGTGTTCGCTACCTTTAATTTCATGGCAAAGTTTGGGTTTTGATGTTAATTGTGCTGCTTTTTTTCCTGTGAATGTGACAAATTACACTGTTGGAGTTTTTAAAAAACTAGTTATATTTTTGGGCCGGGGATTTAGCTCAGTGTTTCTGTCGCCTGCCTCGCAAGCGCAAGGTCCCAATTTGATCCCCGGTAACAAAAAAAAAAACACAAAAAACGAATTACATTTTAGTCCCACATGAAATATTTAATTCTTACAATATATTATGTATTTTATAAATTGTTTTCAAATTATTTTTTATTTAGTATTTTTGTATATATTCCTGAACCATATTAATATTTTTCTTTTCTGTTAATATCATCATCCAGTATTAAGGTCAAAGTTATGACTGTTCAATTTTATCATTGCTTTCAATTTATATTTGGATTCAGTTGTTTTTCTTTTATCTTAAGGTTTTTTTGGGTTCTTCATCAGTTGCATGATATGGAATATATTATATGATGTATAAATGATAGTTTGAAGAGATATTCTGGATTTTGTTCAGTGCACACAACTTCCTATGTCCCCATATCCTTGGCAACACTTGTGATTTTCTGGTAATTTTTCTTCCCTTCCCCTCCCTCATCCTCTCTTCTTTTTTTCCTTTCCTTTTCCCTCCCTCCTTCCCTTCCCAGACATCCTAATAGATATGAAGTGACATTTTATTGTGGCTATATATGCAGTTTTAAAGGTGAGGCATGTCTGTTGCATCTTACTATTTTCTTGAAAAAGTATATAAGCCAATACACAAAAGGTTAAATTTCTTCCAGGGCAGTGGAATTCTTTTCACATCTATTAAAATATGAATTTTACATCAGTTCAATGTTTGTCTCTAGAAATTAAACTGCCAATTATCCTGCACTGGGAAGTAATGTATTGTTTGAACACCTGATTAATTCAGTTAATTTTTAATGTTGATGGAATAGTAAATGATCTGTAAAGAGAAAAACACATTTCAAGACAGTTATAAACCCACTTAGTGTAAACTGAAGACATGTTTATTTCTGCAAAATACTAGGGGGAACAGCCCCAGAATTTATTTTATAATTTGATTAAAAAATGACTCCAAGATTTCAACTCAGGTAAAACAAAAATCTAATCTAAGTATGTATTTTTCCCTTAAAAGTCTTAATAGAAACCCAAGACAATCCGAGGTGAGTATTTTATAAATTATTTTCAATGTTTTGGTAAGCTTCCTTTTGTGGAAAGTACCATAAAGCATTTCAAATTTCATATTGCAAAATGGTGTGATTATTGAGGGGTAACTTTAATAATATTTAATTCTATATGTTCGATTTCAAACTTAAGAATCTTCAGAAATTTTAATCATCTCAAGAAAATGCTGACTTTTGTCAAAAAGTCAGTTTTAATCTGGCAAATTCAAATTCAAATTGTTTGTTTGAGGTTGGCCATAGTATTTTCCCTTCACAATGCTTAATTCTTATGTTCTACAATTTCAGTTGTAAGCTTTATAAAAATAACCCCTGTCCTTCAGGTAAATTGATTCTGGAAATCACATAACCCATAATCTGTTTAATTGTATCAACAAGCAAATATATCAAGCTCAGATCCATATGTTACTGGGCGAAAGTCACCACATTACTTTTTAGCATTAGTTTTTCACTTAGAAATGAATCTTAGCATTGGAAAAAGAATATAGAGTAGAGCTAAAGTTTCCCCTGATGTTTCATTTAACATAATTTGTATATCCTGTTTCTCTTTCCTTCCTCTTTGATTCACCATTGGCCTTTTCTTTTATTTATTTTTTTCCTCTTGTGCTGTCCCAAGATTCCCACCTTGGAATTCCACACAGGCTTGTCTTTTCTCCTTGGATTATTGCTTATTGATTTTGCAGGATGTTAGGGTTCATGAAGGCATTTTCATACAGTGTATAGTAGCTTTTGATCATATCCATCCCCGTTACCTTCTGTTAAATTCTACCCCACCCTCCTCTTGTCTAACAGCCTCCTTTCTACTTTCCTGTCTACTTTATTGTTTGTTTTCTAGATTCTACTCATTAGGGAAAACATGGAATACTTGTGTTTCTGAGTCTGGCTTATTTTGCTTACTAAGATGATCTTCAGTTCCACCTGCTTTCCTGCAAACGCTATAATTCCATTCCTCTGTGGCTGAACAATACTCCTTTGTGTGTATACACCACATTCTCTTTCTCTATTCATCCACTTATGGGCACTCAGCTGATTCTGTAATTTTGCTACTGTGAATTGTGTTGCAACAATCATGGGCATGCAGTTATTTTTCTTGTGTGCTGACTTTATGTCTCTTGGGTATATACCAAGCAGTCTAATTTTAGTTTGTGATGAGCCTCCATACTGATTTTTATAGTGATTGTGCTAGTTTACATTCCCACTAACAATGTAGTAAGTCCCTTTCCCCACAATCTGGACAGCATTTATTTTTAGTATTCTTGATCATGGGCATCAGAGCAATAGCCATCTTTGGGATAAGATGGGATCTCAATGATGTTTTGTATTTCTCTGATGGCTAAGGATGTTGAACAGTTTTTCATATAATTAATGGCTCTCTGTGTTTTCTTTTGTGATATATACAGTTCAGTTCATTTGATCATTTATTGATTGGGCTATTTGTTGCCTTTGTGTTGTTTTGTATACATTCTGGGTAGTAATCCTCTGCTGAAAAAGATTTTCTTCCATTTTGTAGGCTGTCTCTTCATTCTGTTAATTGTTTTCTGAAGAAACTTTTAAATCTGTTATAAACTCATTTGCCAGTCTTGCTATTGGAGTCTGCCTGCCTGCCCTGCTTTGCCATGAACTGTTTCTCCTCTGCAATGCCCCTCTGTCATGCCACCCTGCCTTGAAGCCAACCAACCATGGACTGAAACCAGGATGGACTTTTAAGAAAAAGATTATAAAGGAAGAAAATTCTGCTTGCATTTCTGCTAGCAATGATTCATGTTCAAATTATAGTAAATATTTAATAGATGTTAATTATATTATGCCTAAAGCAGAAGTCCTCCATGTAAGATGTACAGAACATAGCATGGAGGGCTGGGGTGAAAATCCAGATGGCTATAATTTGCTTCCATAGTGGTTGCTTCTTTTGTGTTGTTTGATATAGCCAATCACAGTAGGGAAGGGGAAAAATAACTAATGGTCTATTTCGTTGATGTTTTTGCATTGCATACATTTTTAGACTATCGATGACTAGTGAACTTAGAGAAGTTTTGTTACTGAAATGATGCCTCAGTTCTACTTTTGCTATTCCATGGTCTTGAGTAACATTCATCCACTCATGAACACTAGTGAAGGTCCGGAGGCAGGGGACTTTGACAGGAGCTGCAGTACACAATCCTCAGTCCAACATTCACCCACACTCTCAACCTGATCTCCTTCTATTTCCAATCTTCATGTCTTGCTTCCTCCACCTCGAGCCTGGAATCTCTCCCCTCACGCTTGACCCTCATCTTTTCCCTCATTTCATGCAGACCTTAGAGGCAAGTCTCAGGTAAGGCAAGGTACAAACAAAGAGCACAACAAAGGATGGGTAGAAAGAAGAGAGGGGACAGATGTCTGGAAAATATGAAGGAAGCGTCCAGAAGGCTGAGGGTCCGGAAAGAAGCAGAGGGGAAGGGAAGTGAGTAGAATTAAGATGTGCCAGGTACAGGACCTGATAACCTTGGTGAATGCAAGCAATATATGTCACAAACACGAGGTTGGATTAATAATATCAACAGGAATGAAAATGGGGAAAGAGAGTTTAGAGGGGAGAGGGAGGGAGGGGCGGGAAGGGGAAGAGGATAAAAAAAACCCAACTGTATTATGTACATGTACCAATTCCCCAAGATGAATGCAAACACCTCGTACTAAAACTGTGTACTAATAAGATAGATAAATAAATAAATGAAGAGGCAAGTCTCAGACGCGGAATGAGTGCACGTATTTAACAATTCTATGGTAATAAAATCAAGCAGGGTATTTCATCAAAACCTTCCTGCAGTGAAAGTGGCTGCATGAATGTTGCTGTGTCAAAATCTCAAGTGCCCAACAGCTCAGCTTGTACAAAGTGTAAAAAAACAGCCTTTGATTGCAAATAACGATTCAGGAGACACACTGCGCTCTGCATTTGATCTGAAATGTTACAGGCAGCAAAGGCCTTGATCATTGGTCACCAGGTTCGTGTGGGTTCATGAGCCTTTGCTCATGGCTGGGGGACCTGAGAGGAATGTGAGAGGTTGGAACGATTTCTGTGCATGAATCTAAGTTGTTAAAACACAAGGTCACTGCCGAGCTTAGTGCAGGAGACTTACCATTTGGCCTTGTCAAAACTCAAGATAATTTGAGAGTTGTCTAACAACATGGCATTAGCTTTTTTTACCTATAACTTTGAAAGAAATTTAGCAGTTAGAAAAAAAAAATTGGACCATTTAGGCCTCTGTGCTGCTGTGTACTCCTTCCCTATGCCTGGTGTTTTCTTCTCTTCAGAGAATTTCTACTGCTGCTGTAGGATTCAGCTCAAACATCATCTACTCTGTGAAAGTTATTTTCTGCTGTCTCTTCTTTCCACCACATTCTTCCAGGTAAACAGCAATGCTCTCCCAAGGGTGCTTCAGGGCACCTATACCTACCTTCTTTAATCACTGATTGTACTACAGTGAAATTCCTTGCTCACAAGTGTAGGTGGAGCTTAACTTGCCTTTGAATGGTTCAATAAGAGGTTAAACAAGGAGAGGTACTGTGTTAATCAGCAGAGCATTATTCATAGATAAGAACTATTGTCCAGGCATCAATAGATAAAGAAAATGAATAAAATAAAATAATTGTATAGTAACCCATGCTTTCTTCACATGTACAACACATTTCTGATAACTGTCTTTCCATACAGGAAGACAGTATGCCTAACTGATATTCTGAGATTTTTTATGGCATCCTGTGAACTTTGCTAATCTTATTTAACTGTCTTGATTTGAAATTGGCCCTGGGACACTCTAAAGCTTAGGAACAGAACCAAGACTTTGGTTAATTCATCAGGAAAACTAGACCTCTTCACATATCTTAGCACAATGCTAGTCAGTCTCTTAGAAAATACTACATGCTGTGAAATGTTTGGAGGTCCTAGTAGCTTCAAAACTACTACTTGAAATGCAAAATATCCACACTTTGAATCACCAGAGTGTGACAGGATTTTTTCCTTAGATCATTATCAGATTCGGAGACAGAGGAAGATAGCATTTGCTTCAAGTTCATGAAACAGCTGCCTAGATTCAAAGCTTACCCACTGAGCAGCTAACTGTGATTTGGGCAAGGTGCTTAAATTCTGTGTTTCAATTTCTTTATAAATTGAATATACTCAATAAAACTAACAAGCCATGCATGGCCTTCAAAATATAGAGTAAGTGCTTATGCTGGAAATAGGGAATGTGAGTCTACTGAAAGATGGTAATTCATTATCCTTCCTGAAATAAATGTCTACTTTTTTTTTTCACAATAAAGGGAGATTTATTTCTGAAAAAACCACCTAACTTTTCAGTGAGTATCAGTCCTGTTTACAGATGTGTTGAACAGTAGGTTTATTCCGTGGAGTTGCCAGGTGGCTTGGGTAACCCTCGTCCAGCCTGGTTTTCTTACCACCCCTGACAGCATGTTAGGGCCTAGAAGCTCCTTGTCAGTGAGGAACCTTGTTTCCTCACCGCTCTGGGTAGGTCATCTTCTCAGTCACAGATTTTAACCCTCACACCCGGGCAAAATACACAGCTTCTAAGGCTCAGTCCCTGGCCTTGTGTATGACCAGGTTGCTAAGTAAGCCTCAGAGCTCAGGTTGAACACGTCTGGACTATTTATTGATCAAGTGTGGCCTAGAATCCTCCCTCGGCTGATCACAGGGCCCAGTGACAGAGCCTCTGTGGCCATTCAGTGGGTTCAGACTGACAAACCTGATGTTCTTATCTGGATTTAGAAATCCTCTCATGGGTAGGTGTGTGGTGCACACCTGTAATCCCAGCGCTCAGGAGGCTGAGGCAGGAGGATCACTGAGTTCAAAGCTGGCCTGGGATATATAGTGAGTTCGAGGCCAGCCTGGAGTACACAGTGAGAGCCTGTCTCAAAAAGCAAAACAAAAAAATCCTCTCAACTCTTATCTTGAAATTTTTTTCTTTAAAGCCAGTTATAATGCATTCGTTTTTGATGAACAGGTTTATGGCTGGAAATAATAGGTGGAAATAGCCTGGCACACCTAAGCTGTGGGATGCTGCTGCAGCGTGAAGCTTTTAAAAAATCTTACTAAATTGGACAGCGATTTTTTTCTTGCTACATGTATTTTTTGTTGGAGACAAGGTTAGGGTAATAAACTCAGCAATCCTTAAGGCTACATGGAAAATAGTTCATTATGTCCTTGGTATAATATTAGGACTATGCACATTCACATTCCCTGAGAAGGACAAAGACAAATTGAAACATCACCCTTGTCTCAGGCCCTCTCTTTGCAGTGAAACTTTGTGTGCTCACTGTATCAGCACCACATTTACACAGGACTTAGATATTTTTTGTTGCTTTTCCCTTTATCCATAAAGCATTGTCTTTAATGGTCACCATCTGTTCTTTGGCGATCTTATCTAGTAGGTGGACTGCATTTTGTACTGGACAATTATTCCCTGGATTCTGACAGGCCTGAAAGAGAAATGGCTGATGAGTGTTTGCAGAAGTTCCTTCCATTCCTGAAAGAATAAGGAGGTGAAATCCAAGAGAGGTCAAGCCACACGTGGGAAGGAAGTGTCTCTTTGAAGTAAGAGTGGACAACGGACTTTTTCCCTTGAGGATGGCTCGCCTACATGCTTTGCTTGTCAGAGTCAGGGTCCAAAGGACTTTCTAAAACAATGGCTTGATCTTCTTTTGCTGGGAGTTTGGAGCGACAAGCCCGAGAGAAAGTTTCTCACAATCCAAGGCCAAAGAAGGGTATTTCCCAGGAAATCTTTCTTATGTGCATGCTTCAAAACCTGAACACAAATCTTCCACAAATCTTTAATTTTTTATATTGCGTTTTATTCTTCAATATTTATGTAAGATGTATTAAAATACTTTAAAAAATAATTTTATTGATACATTTTAGGTATGCAATATAATGACATTCAGCATTGGAGATTTGTACCTTTACATAATATATCTTGATTCTTATTTATTGCCCATTCCCTGTGCTCCCTTCACCCCCTCCACCCTTCCCTACTTACAAAGACTTTGTTTCCATTTTCTCATATTAATTCCATTCCTTCTTTCCTTTCCCCTACCCCTCCCATTTCCTCTTCCCCTTTGCACCTTTTCTTCCTATTTCACATTATCTATTATACATTTTCATCCTTATTTACACTCTCAGTTTCTCACACCATAGAAACTATTCAGTATTTACACATGTGTGTCCTATTTATTTCACTTAAGAGCATGGCCTCAATGTACATCCATTTAGCTATAAATGTTTCTAGTTTCTCATTCTTTATGGCTGAGTAGTACTCCATTTTATAAAAAAACCACATCTTCTTTGTCCAGTTTCCAGTTGGTGGGCACTTGGGCTGTTTCCAAGCTTTAGCTGTTACAAACAGTGCCACTATAAACATGGGTGCACATATATCGCCGTGGTATGATTCTTTTAATTCTTTTGGGAAGATACCCAGCAGGGGAATAGCTGGGTCAAATGGGACCTCTATTCCTAGTTCTTTGAGGTATCTCCATACTGATTTCCACAGTGGTTGCACCAGTCTGCACTCCCACCAACAGTGGAGAAGGGTTCCTTTTTCCCCACAGCCCCTCCAGCATTTATTATTGGTTGATTTCTTGATAAGAGCCATTCTTTCTGGGGTGACGTGGAATCTTAGTGTTGTTTTCATCTGCATCTCTCGAATGACCAGTGAGGTTGAACATTTTTTCATATGTTTATTTGCTATTTCTACTTCTTTATCCAGGAAATGTCTGTTCATTTCAGATGCCCATTTTTGGATTGGATGAAAATACTTTTAATCAACTAACCTAATACAGCATACTTCAGTATGTGAGACTATGACTGAAGGGGGGATTATGAACATTACAGCTAGTATATTGAAAACCTTTTGTATAATTGGTGAAAAATAAGCATTATGCTGGAATAGTAATTTTGTATGCTTCTATTGTCATAGAGAAGATTCTTATTTATTTTACATTTTAATATTCATTCAGAGAAACTATACCCTTTTGTATATACACATATCTTTGCGGTACATGTGTTTTCAGATGTAACAACCATTAATCCAGATACTGAAATTCACCACTGCCAGGAGAGGAAGTGGACACAGTACTTGTCCTCTGGATTTGCATCACTGCTATGGATGAGAGCCTTCTGTGTGCATCTCATTTTTCCCTTTTCTGGATCTGAGTTTGCAATCTTGATTTGCTGTCCTTTGTCCAACATTGTACATTGGTGTGCGTTGGGTCGATGGCTCACCATTTGGGCCATACATTGTGGAGCCATGGGTGGCCCCAGCCAAGGTACATGGAGAAGATCTCACACTAGCTGGATTAATTGGAGTTTGTCTGCGGTAACAACAATGAAATATGTTGGGGTATGCTATGTGTCAGGTGAAAATGATGCCCAGTGGTGTATGCCGGGGGCTAATCTGTAACAGAAGGTTTGATTTTCACCAAATGACTATGCTGCCTTCACTTGGTGCCTGCTTGGTGCTGAGGAGTAGCTGCCTAACAGGGACAATATTTCTCTGAATTCCTTGCATTTGGGTGATACCTTGTGTATAGTTCTTAGTGCAATGCAGTCGGGAACCAAGTGTACCCTTTACAGTCCTTTCTCCCCTCATACCTTGATTCAAGAAAACACATTATTCATGGAAGCTGGGTTTTGAAGATGTAAAGTCACAAAGGGGAAGGAGGTCAGTGTGTTGACATAAAGCTTAGAGAAGAACCATGTACTCCAAGTGCAGGAATTCTGGTTCTTGAATTTTATGTGAAAAAATGACTACTTATGGTGTTATGTATTTTTGGCATCATACATTTAATTGATCATTACTTAACTAATACAAATCTGATATTTAAAAGTCAAACTCTTGAAAGAATTAAATTAACTTTTATTTTTTGGTGACTTTGAATTGACTAAGTGACAGGACTATTTATATTTTTAAAAACCAACCTGTGTCTTGCACATATCTCTCTGATGACTAATGGTACTAAATATTTTCATGTTTATTGGCCATTTGTATTTTTTCTTTTGAGAAAGTTCTAATCAGGCCACTTGGTGAATTTTAAAAATTAGTACATTTAAAAAATACAGAATAGTTACGTTCATTTTGGGGGATTGATACATACATTTAACATCTTGGCCATTTTCAATCCTTTTAACCCCTGTCCCTTCCATGCCCCTCCCCTACCCCCCTCCTCATCTCTGAGTCTATCTTCTAGTTTCTTATTATCTATCCTTTATTTTATTCATTTATTTACAGTTTAGTTTTCTCATATAAGACAAAATATGCAATATTAACTTTCTGTTTTTCTTTCTTTTTTTGTATATCCTTTTATTGGTACATTTTAGGTGTACAATATAATGACATTCATCATTGGAGATATGCACCTTTACATACTCTCTTGGTTCTTATTTTT
>NW_004624830.1:4659545-4713020 GCF_000247695.1 Heterocephalus glaber | reverse complement strand
CCATTGGTTGTTCAGGAGGGTGTTATTCAATTTCCATGTGTTTGTGGGTGTTTTGTGTTTCTTATGTTATTGATCTCCAATTTTATTTCACTATGGTCTGATAATATACAGGGGGTACCTTAAATTCTTTTACATTGACTTAGATATGTCCTGTGAGCTAGCATGTGGTCTGTTTTGGAGAATGACCTGTGTGAAGCTGAAAAGAATGTGTGTTCTGATTTTGTGGGGTGGAACACTCTATAAACATCTCTCAAGTCCATTTGTTCAATAGTTTGGTTGAGTTCTAGAATTCTATTGTTAATTTTTTGTCTAGATGATCTGTCTATTTGTGATAGTGGGGTATTGAGGTCCCCCAGTACTATTGTATTAGTGCTTTTTTGTTTTTTCATGTCCATTAATATTTGTTTTGTATAGTTTGGGGCATTCATATTTGGTGCATATATATTTAGGATTATCATCTCTTCCTCGTGGATTGTTCCCTTCACAAGGATGTAGTGACCATCTTTATCTCTCTTAATTAGTTTTGATTTGAAATCTACTTTGTCTTCAAATAAGATTGCTACCCTTGCTTTTTTTCTGGGTTTCTGTCACATGGAGAACTGTTTTCCATCCTTTTACTTTCAGTCTATGAATTTCTTTTTGAGTTAGGTGTGTTTCTTGTATACAGCATATTGCAGGATTTTGCTTCTTAATCTATTCTGCCAGTCTATTTCTTTTGATTGGTGAATAAAGACTATTAACATTGGTGGTTATAATTGATAGATATTGATTCATCCTTGTCATGATGTTTTACTGTTGCTGGCTCTTTTATTTTTTATGTTTCCCCCTTTTGTTTTAGTTTTCTGGTGGCTTTCCTCTGTTGGGCCTCATGGAGTTGTGACCTTTCTTGCCTTTTTCTAGGATATTGTTTAGAATTGTTTGGAGTGTTGGTTTGGTGTTCATGAAATTTCTCAGGTGTTCTTTGTCATGGAAGTGTCTAATTTCCACATCAATTTTGACAGATAATTTTGCAAGATACAACAGTCTAGGTTGGAAGTTATTTTCTTTTAGGGTTTGAAATACTTCACTCCAGGCTCTTCTTGACTTGAGGGTTTGCATTGAGAATTCTGCCGTGATTCTGATGGACTTTCCTTTGTAGGTGATTTGTTTCTTGTCTCTAACTGCCTGTAGGATTTCCTTCTTCTGTTGTGTTTCTGGGATCTTGACCATTATATGTCTATGTGTAGATTTTTTTGATCATGGCTAGTTGGAGTTCTATATGCCTCATTATCTGTATGTCCAATTCTCTACCTCTGTCTGGGAATTTCTCTACTATTACTTCTGTATACTGTTTTTTTTTTTAAGTCAATTGTACTGTCTCCTGCTTTTTCGTGGACTACTATCAGTCTTATGTTATTTTTCTTTGCATCATCTAGCAGCTACTGGATTGATTACTCATGGTCCTTTACTGTTTTGAAGAAATCTCTGTTTTCATGGTCATTTACTGCAATCCTGTCTTCTATATCTGATATTCTATCTTCACATTCCCTTAATCTGCTATCCATACTTTCAGTGGAATTTTTAATCTCCTGGATATCTGTTTGAATCTTTTTCATGGATTCCATTTCTTTCTGGTATTGGGCGATCATGGTTTCCATTTCCTTCTTATGCTGGGCATTCATGGCTTCCAGCATGTTTCTGAGCTCATCCAGTTTTTAAATCTGTTTCCCTTCTAGATCCTCTAATCATGTGTTTCACTCTGCTCACCATCTCTGTAGTTGTCTGGGAACTTATTTCTGTTTTGTATTTTTCTAGAACCTCATTCATCTGTTTTGTTACTGGTGCTATCAGTTCAGTGTGTCCAGGTGGTTGATTATCAGACTTTTCCACCTTGTTTCCCCCAGAATTTGCCTTTTGTGGGGGTGGAAGTCTGAGTTTGTGCCTTCCTTAAATGTCTTCTCATTTTTTGTTTTTGGTACTGTCCTTCGTTTAATTCCTGATTTGATACTTCCAAATTGCTTATGATAAATATCTTTGTTGCTTGTATTAAAACTCTTATGAAATGATTGCTTCTCAGAGGCATCTTCCAGATATAGCTGGTCTTTAGGTTTTGAGTCTATAATGGCTCTGAGGCTCTGAGGCTCTGAGCCTCTGAAAATGAGGCTCACATTTTCATTATACCAGGAAGGACCACTGATTAGATCAATCACAACACCTTCACCCAAGTGATACAATCAGCAACACCAGAGCGACAAGTACATCTTAGAAAATGCTAATTTGTGGTAGTTATTAATTTATCACCTTTATCTGTGTGAATTAAATCCAAATTGAAGACCAACCCAACATATGTTTCTAGTGTATAAACTCTTCAATATAGAAACTTTACCATTTGGGATGGGGAGATAGAAGGAGTTTGGGAGAGGAGGATAGATAGGTAGAAGGATAAGGGAAGGTTAGCAGCGAGGCCAGAGGACACACGTGAGAGAAGGAAAAAAAGAAGAAAAGAAAAATAAAGAAGAAATCCAAATCAGGTCCAGAACAGGAACAAAATGGGAGATGAAGAAGAATGTGGTATAGCAACAGAGCAAGTATGAGAGAGAGAGAAAGAAAAGAGAAAAGAAGGAAAAGAGAGAAAATTAAAAATTTTAAAGAGTAGAAAAAGAAGAAAAAACTTAAAAATAAGAGCAAAAAAATAGTGGTAATTTTGAAAATAACAAATAAAATATAAAATTGAAGGCCCTCCTTTAGGGTATGTCTCTGTTGTCACAATAGACAATATGGGCAGCAGTGTGTATTTATAAGTCAATGAGTCTCAGTAAGCCAGTCACAGACCCGTGAGATTCAGGAAGATTTCTGGTTGCAAGTCCCAAGTTGAGCTCCCTGTCCTCCTGCAGGATTGAACTGTGCAAGGCTCTATTGCAGATTCCAGCTGCCCTTCCCCTGAAGATAGTCCAGGTTCTGATGGGAGGTGATGATCCCTCCAACTTACCACCTATGGTGGTCTGGTGTGCCTTGATTGCAGAGATTCTCTTCACTTTTCCAGTGGGCTTCAGTTTTCATCAGGGAGCTTGAGAGAGCCCCTCTCTCTGTTCACTTCTGGAGCTCAGGACAATGGCCTTTATGTCCCCTTGTGCCTCTGTAGTATGGAACCAGGTAACTGCACAGCTAAGAGGCCAGAGGCAGGGGGCCGGGGAGGCTGGTGAGGCTAAGCTGGTGGCTGGTGGGCTTGCCCAGGGAGGGGGATGGGTCTCACAGTCTCGTGGATGCAAGTGGGCGGGGCAAGCTGGATGGAGCCAGGCCTATCATTTCTTTTTGATAAGAAAAATGATATTATGGTGTCTACAACAATATTCACTGACTCTTTATTCATGAACTAGAATCCTTTTTGGTACCTTTTCAATGTATTTCAGAATGCATTGTGGTCATTTTGTTATAATCGGAGAAAAACATTTCATTGGAAATAAAATGTGCGTTAATCAAAAGAGGCTTTCACTTTGTCTTCCTGAAACCTCAGACCAGGCAGAGTTTTCAGCTCTGTGGAAGGAGATTGATTAGGCTGTTATGACTTCTCATAATTATGAGAGTTGCTTTTTAATTTACACAGTGCCTTGTGAGTGTGACACTAGATCTAGATGGTAGTTATGTTAATTACACATAATTGTGATATCACCTGCCTATCAATAGTCAATTATTGTAACTTTTAAAACATAGAGCTGTTGTATTTCATGTTTGCAATTCATGGCAATAATGACTTTGAAGCATTTGCTGTGATTCATTTAAAAGAGAATACTCAGTCTTTTCCTCAGAATAATGCTCTTGCAATTTTTTTTACTTACACAGCCCTGGTTTATTAAGAAATACATAGTTAACATACACAAAAAAGAAAAGGAAATTATAAACTGTATTTTTATTAACCAAAGCATGTACTTACCATTTAAGTATATTTTCTTTTCTCCAGGTAAATATCAGAGGTTTTGGCCATTCTTGCTGAGTACCCAGAATCTGTGTTTGGGGAATTTCCACTTTATGAAGCAGATGCTGCCTCCCATTTTACTAGTGGAAAATCCAATGCTCACTTTTACTGGTCATGGAGCCAGGGGCAAGCCCATGAGCTTAGCCTATGCCCATCTGTTGCAGCCACCCTAGGCTTTGGGTTGACACCCTAAGCTGTGGTGACAAGCAGCAGCAGAAATGCAGGAGAATCGACTCCACCTGCAGTGGTGCAGCAGTAGCTCCAACATCCGATTTGATGTCTAGAGGCAGAGGCAGCGCATTGCTAGCAGCATCCCTGGTGCTCAATTTGGATAATAAAAGTTTGCAAGTAGTAATCATGGCCAGCACTTTGGTGCCAGTGCAGCCACCTTACTTGCTCTGGGGTGTGATTTTAGTATCGCGGTGACTGTACAGACTTAAGTCACCTCATCTGTCTCTCAGAGAGGGTTTGTGAGTTACCCGTATGTTTTTATAAAACCCCTTTGGCTAAGAGGACCATGGTTAGTTTCTATTGTCTACGAACAAAAGGACTCAATCAGTGGATTATTTTTCATTATATGGTTGGAATCATATTTCAACATGCTTTTGAATTGGTGGTTACTTCTACTTATGGGCTAGGAATTTCTCAAAGTAAAGTGTTTTTTCCAGTTCCAGGGCTATGTTCATAAGGGAAAGTATTAATTTGAAAAGCCAGTTACACTTATAAAGAGAGGAACTCATCTTTCCACTTTCCTGTATGTTCTTCAGGTCCATTCAACCAGCTGTCTTGTTTGCTGACTGGGTGAATTTTTTTCACAGGGCTTTGCTTATTTAACGATATAAGTTGCTGATGCCTTCATTGATCTTTTGCTCAGTGAACTCATTCTTTTTTAAAGGTTTATTGATATATTTACACAAGTTTTAAATATTCAATTGAGTAGTCTATAAGATATTTACAGAATTGTGTTGCTGGCACAATGGTCTAACTTTAGAATTCCCCTAGTCAACTCCAGAGAAATGTGTGTATTGGCAACCACTGCTCCTCCCGCTCCTTCCTCTCGGCTCTGGCACTGGGCACCGGGAAACCATGAATCTACTTTGTTTCTCATGCAACTGCAACCAGGTCATATGTAGTCTTTTGTGGCTGACCTCCTTCATCTGGTGTAATGGGTTTGGGGCTCATCCATAGAGTTCATCCATGCTGTAGCACCAATCAGTATTAAATTCCTTTTATAGATTATCCTGGAATATTTGATTTCACTGAAATACTATGCTGTGTTTACCCATTTATCCATGGATGAGCATTTGGGTCTGTTTAGTCTTTCTTGACTATTGTGAATAATGCTGCAATGACCATGCATGTGCACACTTTCTGTGATATATGTTTTTATTTCTCTTGGGAAGATATTTTGGCTTCGAATGTCTGAGATTCTTGTGATATTTCTGCTTACCATATTGAGGAACTGACAAATTGTCACAGTGGCTGCACCATTTTATACTCAATTTAACTTCAGTGTTTTTCACATTCAGTTCACCCACATTTTTGTCAAGCTGTTATTGTCTTTGATGATAGCTGTCCTAGTGATAGGTGTGATAGTGATGGATGAGAAGTGGTATTTCATTGTGATTTGGTTTGTATTTCACTTGTGGCACAAATGATTATGGAGGCTAAGAAGTGTGCTGTGTGCAAAATGAAGACATGGAAACCAGTCGGGTATACTGGTGCCTGAGGAGTAGAAGGAGCAATGGGGAAAGCCTCAGTCTGAAGGCAGAAGATCAGTATCTCGGCTGTCCCCAGCGGGCAGAAGGAGCAACCCCCCCCCCCCTCTATCTTTTGTTCTGAGGCCCTCCGGGATTGCGTGAATGACACCCTTATTGGGGAAGGCAGTTGACTTTCATTTTCTCTGAAAACACATCAGTTACACCCAGAAATAATATTTAGCCAAATGTCTGAGTACTCTGTGATCCAAACTGACACATAGAGTAATTGAGAGTGACGGAAAGTGTGTTATTTAATTTCCACTGTTTACCTAATCTTGTAGTGTCCGTAGTGAATTCTAACTTCATTTAATTTGAGCTGGAGAGAATATTTGATATGATTTTGATCTTTTAAAATTTTGAGACTTATTTTATTGAATAAGTCTCGGACAATGTTCTGTGCACACTTAGGAGACATATGTTCTGATGTTGGTACAGGGTTCTATATATGTACATGAGGTCTGGTTTATTCATAATATTTATGGTCTCTGTTTTACTATGGATTTTCTCTCTAGATATTCCATTCATGATTGAATGTGGGAGGTGCTGAAGTCTTCAACTATTACTATAAAACTGTTCATTTATCTCTTTACTTTTAACTTTTGTTTCATAACTTTGGATACTGTTAGGTACTCATATTTTTATGATTGTTGTACCTTCTTAATGACTAAGCCTTTAGTCAATATTGGGAGAAAAATTGAAGAATGTGAGAGTTTGCCCTGCCTCTCCCTTGGCAGACAGCACTGTAATCAGAATTGGTAATTGGTGCAAGAGTCCTGAGATTGTACTGTAGTCGGCAATTACAGAACAGTGAAGAGCCAAAGAAATGGAGCTGTGGATCAGAGAAGAGCAGAATAATATTATATATAATTAATATAAAAGAGTATATTATATACTGATATATTAATATATTAACAAAAAATAATGTTGATATATTAATATAATATATAATACATATATAATACTATATAAGCAGGCATTCTTATGAGGAAAAATAAGGAAGGCTGAACAATGTCATGATAAGTATGCTTAGAAAAGATAAGGCCCTCTGTGATATGTGTTTGATAGAAATAGGAAAACATTAGGGTTTTTTCATATTATTTTTAATGTATTTAAATCAAAACATAGGATTTAAACCTGCCAAATACTATCACATATACAGAGGATGGAGTTTATTAAACATACTCAGTATAATTGCCACAACTTGAAAATATTTTACTCACTAGCTACAAATTTTATGTACATTAATTTCTTACACACAGAATTTCAGTAATATATAGTAAACTACACAATGAATGACTTTGAACAGCTCCACGGAATGTGATTCTCCATTCCTGTTTGGCCCGCAGGGAAATTATTACAATCTTCTTGTTCTTCATGGCTAATGTTACACTCGATTTCCTTAGCTTTGGCACACCATCAAAGGAAAACGGAACTCACATTGTTACTCTTAGCACTTGAATTGATTTAATCCTCCTGCCTTTGAATGTGATGGAATAATTTATCTGATATCGATTAGAGGTTTTTTGAGGAAATTTTGCATTAACAAAAATCAAATCCAAATTTGGGGTAGCCAGCATTGATTTTTCACATTTATTTTGTTTTTCAGGTTTGATTTTCCAAGCTTCTTGGTATTTTGTGTGCGTTCTAAGGGTGTTGGAGCTTTGAAGTTGGACAGATCTCTTTTTATAAGAGATTCTCAGGAGCCGGAAAATATGAATTTGGCTGCTGGGTCAGAAATGTCACCATTATGAAGTTAGGAGGTAGAATAATGCAACAGCATACTGGACTACTAAAAAAAGTTAGATTGGATTCTATAAAACCATATTTGCTTTGAGAGTTTCCTAAGCATTTCACTTTGTCCACATGCGAAATAATGAAAACTTAACGTTTATTTTTTATTAACATTTTTTAAAAAAGAGAATACTTAGAAGGATACAAGGCTTTTTTTTTCAGATTTCTCTCAACATATTTTAGATTTTTCAGATGCTGATCTAAATCTAATAAACCTAGGATTTTTAACTATGTGCCCAGTGTCCTGAGGAGCAGTCCTTGACTGCAAGCAATGAAAAAGATTAACATTGGACATTAGTATTGGGATAGAGTGAACTTTGGAGGCAAATTCTTCTAAACTTTGGCAAATCTGAAAACACTGGCCTAGATTTATTTACAGTGAGTCCCACTGAAGCTGAATTGCACAGGCGTTATTCTATAATTTTTAGTGTTCAAATCCAGACACAAGGGCTAAACTCTTTTTTATTCATTTTACTATTATTGCTTACATTTCTTGAATTTAACTATTAAATCTTAGTTTAAAAGCCGTGACTATTGAGAGAATGGTGTCATTTTTTCTTTAAAACTTTAAGAGACATGATCTGGACGATATTTCTGTCACACTAGAAAGAATGGTGCTTAGAAAGCAAGACCACAACAAATCTACTCATGAAAAACTTGCAAACAAACAAAATGAGATCAGGGTGCTATTTTTTTCCTCAGAAATATCATAGCAAAAATTTGCCTACCATATGTGAAGACCTGGAGTTACATTTTTCAGATGGACTTTGTTGGTGGCTGACTATATGAGATTTGAAGACCAAACTTTCCACTCATATTCTACAGCTGAAGATGGTCCTATATGTCTTGGACACACTATTCCCCATCATTCTTAAATTTAAGAAGAAAGCTATACCTCTCTCATGGCATCCTCAGAATTTTTGACACTTTCATGTTTGATAAGCATGTATTTTTAAGGAAAGAACATATTAAAACATTATAATCAAATAATTAGATTCTAAGTAATAATAAATTTGTTTATCTAAAACATGCACACGTTTCACAGACTTTATTAGGTTGTTTGTTGCAACCCTAGAAAGATCACTTACACTGTTTCAGAGTTAATTTGAATTTAATTCTCGATGTTACATTTATTGGCTGGCTGTTTATGTCTGCACATTTATTGTTGCATTTGTTTGTGTTTATTGGTGTCATTAAAAGGAATGCAACTCAAACGCATGTGGTTAGGCTGTTTAGGCTTTGTACACTATAACAACTGATTATTTCTGACTTTGGCTCCAAAGTAGGACTGGGAGATTAATATTAGATAGCAACAGATTATCACTTGCCATTGGATAATTGCCTTTACCCTGACCTTCAGAAAAGTTATTTGGTTCTGATACTGATGAAGGCATAACAATCAAATAAATGTTACAGGTAATTATTTTAGACAGTTTGCAAAACCTAACAATATTTTGAAAATGTTTGTACAACACACTCAAATTTTCAGAGGGGTTGTGATTTCTTGAGCAGGACTGACAGTATTCCTAATTTAAGGAAAGGTGATTTGTGAGGACCGAGGAAGAGAAATTCTACACTCACAAATATTCCTTGGTTTATTCTGGTCTCAGATAATATATATATATTCTTGTAGTAAAATGGGAGTCTCTTCAGAATCCTTTCTGGGGGGACCTGGAATTATCTATGCAGAAAGAGGGCTCTGTGTGGAAGGCCTTGGGCTACAGTCACTCACCTGGTACATGTTCACATGGATCCAAACTATTATGCATCTTGCTTTTCTAAGCATTGATTCACCTGTCTACTTCCTGTCCGATTTTCCTACATGTACATTAATCTTTTTGAGCTATATTTGCTTTCACAACTCTTACAACTTTTTCCTCTCAGGATATGACATATATTCTGATAAGTTCCTCTAGCCTGTGCTCCCTCTTCCATGGAGGGGGAAGGGGAGGGGAGAGGGAGGGGGAGGGGGAGGACGACAGGATACGGCTGATAAACTTCCTCTCTGAAACTTTTCCCTTGGGCTACAAGGAAGAAACACTTGTCTGGGAGCCTGGAGGTGCCCCTGTCCACCTACACACCTTCGTGTGGCTGTGGATGGTTCCTGCCTAAAAGCCTGTAGCCAGTTACAGAGGCAAATGGGATTCTTTCCCTCTGCCTCAGAAGGCCCCTTTAGCATCTTACAACCTACCTAATTAGAACAAGAGTCTGTGAAAAATAAAATAAAGAGGATCATAGGAGTTTTGTTTGTTCCTTTAAGGTCTTAAATTTGACTACAACTTAACTTGGCATTTAAAATATATAATGATCAAAATTACATGTAATTTTTTTCTTTTGAAATGACTTTCTCAGACAAAATAAGAGAAAGACATGTAGATAAACCTAGTGATTTGATTAAGTTTCCTTTTCATTTGAATGTCTTTAAAAGTTGGTACAAAATGAGTTTTCTTGAGATTCCATTGCTTCTAAGTTTTTGAGGTTAATTTTCCATCACGACTGTAGGAAAATGAGTCATTTAACTTTTCCATTCTATGTCTGTAGTTGAAAACATTTCATTTTATTCAGTCTTGGTTTATCTTCACTATTATATTTTAAACTTAAATGTTTTGGAAAAAAACTATGTCATTTTAGTGTCACAAATGTACACGGCAATTTTTAAAAGAGCAAAACTGAAACCTTTACAAATATTTTTCAGATACATATTCTTGCTTGGCATATGATTCCGAGTTTTCAAGGGATACACTTAAAGCCCATTTTGCTGTGTTTGGGGGTGGTGGTGAGGGAGCTAATATTTCAGTAGCATCTTTGTTATATTTATGTGCAGTCTGTCTCAATTTAAGCACAGCTGCCTAAAAATTGTCCTTCTGCTTCCAGAGAGTGTGAGACAGCAGAGGTGTCAGGAGAAGGGGCACCCGCAGCGACCCTGACCCCAGCAAGCAGTCAGAATCCCTCATCCACCGAGGTGTACGCGGAGCTCACGAAGCTGGCGGCGGTGGAGGTGGACTTGGAGTTCCTGCGGGAGCAGACCCCCGAGTCCGCACCTCTGGCCGTCGCTCTATTCTGGCGACTGGACCTGGCGCTATCCCCGTTGCTGGGGTCGAACACCACGCTCATGGACTCCATCCTGGTCACCGTGTACAGGCTGCTCTGTCGCGTCGGGTGGAACCTGGTGGCCTTCAGCTCCAGTTCGTCGTAGCTGGAGACGTGGATGAAAGGGCACCAGCGGAAGGCCTGCTTGAAGCCAGCGCGAAATCTGAGGAGAAGGAGGCCACGGAAAGGATAGATCACTTTCCAAGGGACACTCCCCCAGGCCCCGGGAAACCCTGCTGAAGGCCTGTGAGCCAGCTCCGCTTGGAGCTTGACTTCTAATCAAACTGAGTCTAGGCCCCAGTGTTGGCACTCGGCTTCTACGTTCCTATTCTAATGGGATCTTAGTTTCTCCTGAATGATCAGCAAGTTACCACCTCGCAAAAGCACACACCAGGTTATCCACAGGCCAAAACCGTGTAGTTTTCTGTCATACTTTTACACGTTTATGTGACCTCGACTGAATTAGGCTGGCTCCTTAGGGTGCTTAAAACTGGCATACTGTGTATCAAGATAGCTTCTCTAGGAAAAATCACACATTTATAATAAAAGTCTCATTTAACCTGAGAATTAATTATTAATGTTTTTATCTAATTATACACGGAAGTGTGAAATCTTCATCTTCATAAATCACACTAAGTCAATTAAGAGCAGATGTGCTGCTTGTGGGTGGCTTAAACTGAGAGGCAGCTTGTGCAATTAGTGAAGAAGAGTGAGTGTTAATTGAGCTAATTAAGTATTTAACAAACTTCAGGCCCAGTGTGGTGCAGCTCCAACTGAGAACGCTCAGATTTAGCTTGTTCACTGAACTTCCAGAAAGAGCCGACTGTCAGCGCATAGCGCACCTCGGCTTAGAAGGGAATTGTCGACTCTGAAATCTATGCACTGAGCCACTAAATAATATTTTTTTTAAAGCTAGAAATGACATGTCAACTTTTTATGTAGATTTAAATTTGAGTCTTAATGTCCCCACTTTTAAAAATATTTTACAAACATCTTTCCCTTTTCTTATTGCTGCTTCTACACCCGCACAGAAATGGTTTTTTGTGTTTGTTTTTATGTGTGGAGGATTGAACTCAGGACCTTGTGTTTGTGAGGCAGGCAGGGTACCACTGAGCTATATCTCCGGGCCCAGAAACATCTGTTTTGAAGTCCGTACAGATTACCCTTTCTAATACAGCCCACTTGCCCATGCCTCAGTCTCTCCATCCTACAGGAATTACCCATGGAAGTACCTTCCTTCCCTCCTGGATTTCAACACAGTTTCAGTTCACTACCTTCAATCATGCGGGCATTTCTCTCTCTCAGGCAGGTAAAATTCTGAAGGGCGTGGAGAGAGAAGTTGGCCCATAGACAAACTGCCCAGTCAGAACCTCTAAGAACACTGTTTTGAACATGCAGTCTCCACAAAGCAGGAGGGAACCTTAAAAAATCAGGCTCTGTACTTTCAGTGGATTTTGACATCTCCTTTCTTTCTGGCTTTTAAATGAACACCTAGGAACTAGGACAACAAATGCTGCTAGAGAAGGCAGGGGGGACGGAACCTTGCCCAGTAGCCCTGTTTTTACCTCTTATTTAGACAGCAGTAGATGATGGGGTTGTACATGGTCGAGCTCATGGCCAGCCAGAAGCTAGCCAGGTAAACCTGCTGGATGTATTTCCACCTGTTCAGCTGCTGATAGATTGCGGTGAGGATGAAGTAAATGTGATAGGGGAGCCAGCAGATGGCAAAGGTCACCACAACAATAATCATCATTTTTACAACCTGGAGAGAAAGAAGTCATTTAGGGGAAATTAAAAAATCATTAGATGTAATAATTTCAGTAGCTTGCTGCAAACCATAGTTTTCCACCTAAAATACACAGCATGTCTAAGGAATAGTCAACATATTAAAAATGGTGAAGAGTACTATACAAAGAGACATATTATGCAGATGTTATATATGGAAAGTAATGAAGGTGAATTTCCAGAAAGTGTATTGTGCCATGATTCCGTCTCTACTTACCCAATGATGAGTGGCACTGATTGAAACATAAACAAATGTATTTTAATTAGCCTGGAGGAAGTGTTTACAAAAGCCCATAGATCCACTGGAGATGGAAGCAGGAGCTCATGTTGCACAAGAGTGGAGCCATTATATTTAGGGAAAGCAACTAAGTCACTAGGTGGGCACAGTAAGGGTCAGCGGCTGGGCTGCTCTCCATTATGTATTATAGTCTGATTGTAGCTTAAGGACATTCAGATTTCTTTCACACCATGCTCAGTAGGCAACCTTCTGAATTAATTTGGTTTCTTTTATGTTGGAAAAATTGCTTTAAATACTGATTATGAATACTTACAAAAGTCTGAAGAACATCCACTAACTTTAAGTGTGTAAATAGGCAATCGGCTTATATGACTGGCTTATAATTGGAGTTTGATAAGCACTAAGGCATTTCCTGGGATTCCATCATTTTGAACCATAGTAACCTGGAAGGCCATGGTCATGGTTATATGCTTGGAGCTCAATAGATACAGAATGTACGAATGCTGAAGGACAATGTAGCATTTGTACAAGAGGTTGAGTGGGAGGATGTTTTGTGTGTCTCTAGTTCATGTCTATAAATATGGAAACATGAAAGCTAGAACCAAAGGCACTGATGACACTGAGCAGCATGGCTTTGTGTTCAGTACTTTCTGATTATCTTATTTCATGTATCTCATCATTAATCAGTCTCATAGATCTGGACATTATAAAATGTCTAGAAAAAGGTATATTAAAATAATTTTGAGGCTTACCAGCTGTCAGGGTAATAAAAATCAGAGGAAATCTTATGAGGCAGGTTAGAACTAGGAGAATACATCGTTTACGATCTGGACTTGTCATTTGACCATAAAGTTATGAATTCTGATGAAAGTTGGCAAGGTTAAGAGTCATGAGAGACATTATTCTAGAAATAGACAAAACAGGAAGTGGATTACTATGGAAGGCGAAGGTCCCCTCAGGGCCTAACTACTGTACAACCAGGTGACCGGGGCTGACCCAATGGGAAATTGGCCACTGGAGCAGAAAATCTGGGTCAACAGCTCACAGAATGTCATCATTGGGCAACCATGGAAAGTCCTTTGATTTCCTCAGGATTTGTCAAACTGTATTTTTTTTCTGAAGAATGACGTTCACATTTCTGCATGTTATCTCATATTTATTATATTTACATATTAGTGGCGTCTAGTCAGAGCCATATTTTAATTCACATATCTGGAATATTGCACATGATTACCAAATTACTGTTTTTTAATTGCACATTAGACACTGAAGCAAAGACTAAAAAATTTGACCACTGTGATTCATGGGTCTTGAAAATTCAGACTCTGAAATCTTCATTTCCTTCTTCTGGTTGAAAACATTTGTTGAATATCATTTTTGTCTGGGAAATCATAGTGGGAAATATAATGACAGAGGACAAATGCCTTACTTTGAAGCTTACAATATAATAACAGAAGTAAAAATGTAAAATCTTTGTTAAAAGGCAATGAAATGTGAGTATAAAAATATTTCAGTACAACTGAAAATAATATTTTGAGAGTGTACTTGTCTACTGTGATGAAGAACGACTGAATGGTGTCTGCTAACTAGTCTGAGGGGACACGAGACAGAAAGGAATAGGTTTATTGACAGTTTTATTCTTGAATATAGGAAGTCTACTCTTCCTGGGGAAGCTCCAGCCGAGCTCTCACCCTGGAGCTTTCTCTCTGGCTCCCCCCTCTGCCTGGAGCGCTCTGCCGCCGATTATTCTTATTGGCTAACTTGCTCATTTCCTTAAGAATCTTTGTCCAGTTGTCATTTTCTTTCCTGTGACTCCTGTCCTGTTTTGACCAGCATATTTAAAAAAATCAAGCCTGTCCTTTCTGCACAACCAGAAACCATTAACTTTCTCCTTCTTTTCAGTTGTTTTTACTTTACTTTTTCTTTTCTTGAGCCAGAATATAAAAGACATTTCTGCTTGTTTTGATGTATTCCAGCCACTTAGACAATATTTCACAATAAAGAGTGATCAAGGCAGGGGATTGTGATACACCCTGCCTTCAGTTTGTCGCCCGGAATTGCTTTTGCTATTCTAAGTCTCTTCTGGTTTCAAATGAATTTTAGGAAAGTTTTCTCTAGCTCTGTGAAGTATGCTATCGGTATTGCAATGCATTAAATCTGTATAACAATTTTGAAGGTATGGCCCTTTTCACTATGTTGGTTCTTCAAGAACCAACAAGAAAGAGCAAGTGCTATCTTTCCATTTTCTGATATCCCCTTTGATCTCCTTTTTCAGAGTACTGTAGTTTTCAATATAAAGATGTTTTACTTCTTTTGTTAGATTGATTCCTAAGTATTTCATTGTTTTTCATGTTACTGTGAAAGGCATGGTTTCTGTAATTTCTTTCTCTGTGAGTTTGTTATTTATGTACAAGAACGCTATTGATTTTTGAGTGTTGACTCTGTATCCAGCTAGGCTATTGAATTTCATTATTAAATCTTTTGGTGGAGTTTTTTCTATGTAGAAAATCATGTTATCTGCAAATAATGGTAATTTAACTTCTTCCTTTCCTATCTTTATTCCTTTTATGTCTTTTCTCTTGTCTAATAGCTCTGGCTAATGTTTCCAGAATTATATTGAATAGGAATGGTGATAGTGGGCATTCTTATCTTGTTCCTGATTTTAGAGTAAAAGCTTTCAGTTTCTGACCAATTAGTATCATGTTGGCTGTCGGTTTGTCATAGATGGCTTTTGTCAGATTGAGATAAATACCGTATGTTCCAATTTTCTGTAGGATTTTTATCATGAATGGTGTTGACCTTTGTGAAATGCTTTTTCGGCATGACTTGAAATTATACTACAGAGCCACTGTGATAAAACCATCATGGTACTGGCAAAAACAAAAATAAAAACAGACCTGAGGATCAATGGCACAGAGTAGATGAAGCAGAAACAACTCCAAACACACTCAGCCACCTTATCTTTGACAAAGGGGCCAAACACATCCACTGTAATGACAGCCTCTTTAATAAGTAGTGCTAGAAAAACTGGCTTCCCACATGTCAAAGACTAAAACTAGACCCGTGTCTCTCAACATGCACTAAAGTGAAATCAAAATGGACCAAAGATCTAAATATTAAAACAGAAACACTAAATCTGGTGGAAGAGAGAATAGGTAGAACTCTTGAGGACACAGGTGTAGGAAAAGACTTTATGAACAAAATCCCAGTTGCCTGGGAAAGATTACAAAGAATCAACAACTGAGATCTCATCTTATTAAAAAGCTTTTGCAGGCTGGGGATTTAGCTCAGTGTTTCCGCTGCCTGCCTCACAAGTGTAAGATTTCATCCCGGGTACTAAAGAGAAAAAAAAAAGCTTTTGCACAGCAAAGGAAATCAACAATGGAGTGAAGAGACAACTCACAGAGAGGACAAAAATTTTAGCCAATGGTTCCTCAGACAAAGGACTAATATCTAGAATATATAAAGAATTAAAAAAAAATCAGACCTCCCCCAAATTTAAAATCCAAAAATGGGCACCTGAGATGAATACACACTACTCAGATGAAGAAGTAGAAATGGTACATAAATATATCAAAAAAATGCTCAACATCACTGGTCATTTGAGAGATGCAAATTAAAACAACATTGAGATTCTCTTTCATTCCAGAATGAATGGCTATTATCAAGAAATCAAAGGGCCGGGGATTTAGCTCAGTGGTTCCGCATGCCTTGCAAGGGCAAGGTCCTGAGTTTGATCCCTGGTACCAAAAAAAAAAGAAAATGAAATCAACCAATAACAAAAGCTGCTGGGGTGGTGGGGAAAAAGGTACCCTTCTCCTCTGTTAGTGGGAGTGTAGACTGGTGCAACCACTGTGGAAATCAGTGTGGAGATTCCTAAAAAAAACTAGGTCTAGAGGTTCCATTGAACCAGCTATTCCTCTTTCTGGTATCTCCCTGAAAGAAAAACATCATACCACAGCGATATATGCACACACATGTTTAGAGCCACACAGTTTGTAATAGCTAAATCTTGGAAACAGCCCAAATGCTCATCAACTGATGAATGGATAAAGAAAATGTGGTTTGCTTTTTATATGCAATAGAGTACTACCCAGCCATTAGTAGGACACATGAGATATTTCTAGGTAAACGGATGCACCCCGAGACCATACTCTTAAGTGAAATAAATCGGACACAAGTGTAAATATCACATTGTTGCTCTGGTGTGAGAAACTGAATGTGTAAATAAGGATCAAAATGTATGAGATATTGTGAAATAGAAAGAAAACGTTTGAATGGGAAGGGGAACTTGGCTGGTGGGATGGGGAAAGGGAAGAAAGGAAAAGAAAAAAAATGAGCAAAGAAGGATAAAATGGAAACAAAGCTTTTGTAAATGAGAGGAAAAAGAGTTGAAGGGAGGGGAGGGGAATGGAAAAAAAGAAGTATCATGTATAGGTACAAATTCCCTATGATGAATGTGATCATTTTACATATCTAAATTGTACCAATAAACTTAATTAAAAATAAAGGGTGATCAGAATGTTTTAAATAAATGAATGAAAACAAATAAAAAATGGAAGAAAGTGAAAGGCACAAAGGTGGTTATGTCATGTCTAAGGTTTTATTCAGTCCTTAACTACTGGTATCATTTGTTCTTTACATTTAAAGAGGGCATGTGTATATAAAAGAACCAAGACATTTATTGTACTGCCATTTTCCCTTCCCAGTAAATAAATCCAGGAAAAGAGAATGAGTGAAAAAATACATAAGAATGTATTGTTTGAACATATAAAACATTCAATTACATTCTGAATAAATGTTAAGAGCAAAAAAAAGCATCCATGAGAGTTGAACTTGGAGTTTATGTGAATCTTTTTATACAAATTGACTCAAATTGTCTATGCATGCAATTGTTTTCCAACAATAGTAAAGTGATAGCTAAGGCTATCAGAGTCTTTTCAAGTGACTTCTGCTATTGACATGGAAAAAGTCCACAAAAGTACGGAGAAAGGACTGGAGTTTTGGGATAACTTCCAATTCACTTATCCAGGGCCTTTAGGACATCTTTGCAAAGGATTTAGAAACATATTTGAGGATATTTAGGAAAACTCTAAAGACCATTTAAAAAGACTCTCCTAAAGTGAAACAATTGTTGTGATTTTAAAAAATGTATTTCTATAAAATACTGTTACCCTAACCCTTGGTTGACAAAATCTTGCAGTGTTATTTTGAATGTTGTTGAACTTGCAGGACCTTAGTTTTGATATACATCCAAAAGCAGCCTCCTGGAAGGGAGAAATTGTTTTGTTCTGTGAAATACTGAAATCACAAAATCATAATCATCGTCTTCATGAAATGCTACGGAAAATAACTGTAGGAAGCAGGAATTTTGAGCAGTGGTAAATGTGCAAATGTGTCAGCATTAGCACTGTGTTGCACAGCTGGATGGACTATGGCACTAGCATGTTCAGCAGGAGAGGTGATCCGTAGGTAGAACACCGAAGCTCCTGAGATTCTGAGTGGAGATGCACTCTGGGTTGGGGAAGATTCGAATCTTATCATGTCTTAACAAATCTTACTGTAACCGGATTGAAAGGTCGATTGATGTCATGCACTTCTGGAAGCTGAAAGACATATCCTGCTTCTGACACAACGGGAGTTATTTCCATGGCAACCTGTGTGGCTGCAGCCACCCACTGTCCTTGGTAGGAGCTTACCAGTGGGAGGGGCAAGAGAGGTGGGGACAGGTGGTGCAGGCTTACAGAGCCACGGTGCCTGCTTTTAGTAGTTAATAATCCACTTTAACCATGGAGGCTGGACTGAAATGCATGTCAGATGTTAATGAGAATGAGCTATCAGTACCTTTTCCTTATGTATCAATGGGGAAAAAAATCTTTGAATTTTTGTATCCTGTGCAGGTTAGACTCCAATGCCTGTGGCTGTTATTATCTGTCACATTCAGTTAGAGTATGCTGGATGATTTTTGAGGTCTAGGTCATGAAAGAATCAGTCTGAGAAATTGATTAAAATACTGCCAAGTGTTTAAAAAACCCTAGGAGTCATATTCTTGAGGCAGGGTTTATTCTCTGTGAATGTCTGAGCTGCAAGTAGCCCTGTGTGACAGGAAAGTTCTTGCTTGCTTTAGAAGCTCCTCAGAGCACACAACTTGAAGAACTGTCCCTGGACCGTATCCAACCACATCTCTGTATCTTACTCTGCACAAGTGTCTCTGAACGGGCCATTGCATTTCCTGAAGTGAAAATTACACACCTGCCTATTTTAGCCACAAATTATCAAGTTAAAAACATATTCTCAAGTGTGTTAAAGAAAAAATTAATGACAATCACGTCAATTTAAAATTTCCTGAGCTGTTTAAGTTTAGTTTCGGTACTCCATTTTGAGCACTGCTTAAGAATTTCAGCTCTAAATGAAAAATAAGAACATAGCTGTGGGAACTGCAGGGTGGGTCAGAGGATGCACAGGATTTGGGCAGCAATGTCAGGATAAGGTGAGAATGCAAGAACATTATATGAATGTCAGCAAGAAATTGGACATTATTGCCAAATCCAACATGTACACCCAGTTAACATTAGTCTAGTGTAATGCCTGTAAGAAATTACGTGAAGCACAAACGGAAAAACCTATATATACATATATGCAGATATGAAACTATTTGGGCATGTGTGTTGTGTCGTGTTTGTAATTTACTTCTTTATACGTCAGTGGTCCCGTTTTATTTTAAACATCATTTATGGTTCTATTGAAATTTTTTTTGTAAGATTTTAGGCTTATGATGAACTTAAACCAAAGAAAGGGTTGTAGTCATTAAAATGAAAAGAGGAGGGGCATTCAAAAAGGGAATACAGTGACGTACAGGGAACAGAGACTGAGTTTATGCGATGATGAAAATAAATTACAGATAACTTGTAGAGGTTTTCTGTAGGCCAAATTTTGTATCCCTACAATTTATATGTTGAATTCCTAATACTGGAACCTTGGAGTATGACTATATTTGGATATACAGCCTTTAAAGCAGTTGGCCCTACTCCCAACTGGTGCCCTTCTAAGAAGGAGAGGTTATGACTCAGTCATGCAGAGGGAAGATCTCGTGCAAACTCGTGGAGAAGATGCCACCTGTGCCCACCAGAGCTGCCCTAGAAGGAAACAACATTGCTGCCAGTGTTTCTTGGACTTCGAGCTTCCAGGGTTGTCAAAAAGTAAAATTTTGTTATCTATACCACCAAGCCTGTGATACCGTGTTGCACTAGCAAACCAGTACAAACTTTGTATTGGCTGAGGAGCAGGAGACAGCTATAACAAATATAAAAAGCAAAAGAGACTTTGGACATGGGTAACTGGAACAGACAGAATGAATTCTGAAATGGAAGAAAAATGTAGGCTGCCTTGAAAGGACTCTTGGTGTAAAGATGTATTTTAAATGCAATTCTAGTGGGGTCTCAGAAGGAAAGGAAGGGAACAGGAGAGATGTGCGTATATGATCATGAACAGAATAGCTATAGGAATGTGAGCATTACAGAGGCTTCTGATACGATCTCAGATGGAATGCAGAAAATGTTACTGGACTCTGTAGTAAAGACAATTCTTCTAAGGTGACACGGACCTTGGCCAAATTGTATTTTACTGTTTCACAGAAGTAGAACTCATTAGGGGGAGCTTGGATAATTACTGAGGAAATTTCTATGACAGCTGTGGATGGCATGGTCTGGTTTCTCCTTGTTGCTGTGGAAAAATGTGAGAGGACAGAGATAAATTGAAGGAGGTGCTGGAGGACAGAGCTGCCAGTACTTGGAGATGATTCCCAGACTATTGGTATTGCAAAGAATTAGAAAGGATGCTTGTGAGCAAACACTGAGGGGTGGCTGGGGCACCATTTGATGCAGAGATTGAAGATCATGACTTGTGGGTCTTTGATCAAGAAGTCAGCAGAAGGCTGAAACAGAGGAGATTATGCAGTTAAAATCTGTCAAGTTTGGATTTAAGCTGACAGAGGAGATAAAACGAAGAATAGCAATTACACTTTTAGGATTCCATGAGGTCAGGTCAACAGAGGTCTCTGGGTGCTTACATTATCCTTCAAGGAAAGGGAGAAAGACCCTCCAAGCAGTTCAGAGATTGGCAAAGCTGCCAGGGCCACCATGAGGGCAGAGCGGGGGTGCAGGGCTTACTGCTTCCCAGGCACAGAGGGTTAAGGTGCTTTTGGGGCCAAGGGAGTGGGGCTTCTGCTGTACTAAAGAGAGCTGCTTTCATGCATCCACACTAAATGGCCTCTGTTACCTAGGGTTCAGACTTGCTTGTGACCCATGATCTGCTCTCTTCCTCATGTCTCCCTTTGGAATGCAAATGTCCACCCCATGACTTTGTTACCACTGCAGCTTGGAAGCAGATGAAGTGTCTGGCTTTCCAGGCTCACAGCTTGAAAAGAATTTCCTCTCAAGATAAATCTTACCCGGAGTCTCACCCATTCCTCAGTTAAATGATAATATAAGTGAGATTTTGGATTTAGGATTGACAATGGAATGGGCGAAGGCTCTGGGATTATTCAGAGGGGGTGAGTGTATTTCGCATGTGAGAAAGTCATGAATTTGGGGGAGCTGGGACAGAGGACTGTGGGTTGAATTGTACCCTCTGCAAGTGCATATGTTGAAGTCCCAATCCCCAGGTCCTTAATGAGACTATATGTGGACAGAGTCTTTAGAGAGGTAATTGAATTAAACTATGATGAGATCACTAGTGTGGGCACCAACCTAACATGACCAGTGACCTTCAAGGGAAAGTGATTAGCACATGGACTTAGAGAGAGGACATGTGAAGACACAAAGCTGTGGCCCTCTATGGTTCTCAGAAGCAGCCACTCCTGGGTCTCAGACTTCTAGGGTTCAGAATCATGAGAAAATAAATATTTTGTGGTTTCAGATACACAGCCTGAGATATTTTGTTATGGCAACCTGAGCAGAAGTCTCAAGTACAACATTTGAGATGCTGAGGACAGTACATTGTGTGGCTTCACTCCAGTAAGAAGGAAGCAGAAGGCTACAGAATCAAACAGGGATCTCCAGACTGGCTTCGTATCGCCTATGCACTGCTGCCAGCACTAAGGGACAGGGCCAGGATCTCCCCTTCCTTCCTGCAGCCTCTCTTAGGTCCTTCCTCACAAGCTCTGCCTCCCATGCTAATTTCCTTGCAGGAGGAGGAAGCCCAAGGGCCAAGTACGCTTGCTTTCTGAGTGAGGCCAGAGATTCGCTTTGGTTTTTGTACAACTCAGAAATCCAACCGAATCTGTCAGTTGGCCTTATCTTGAAGAGTGGTCTCTTTGGTAAGAACAAAAGACTACTTAGTATCACATTTAGCTATTTACCTTTCAAGGACCAGAGATGATTAAACTTTTGTTTTTAGAGGAGGAGAATTAAAATAGAAAATAGAAAGGAAACTTCCATGGTTTAAAAAATAATAAAAATGGACTCATTTACCAGTATTATAGGGATCCAAATAATCAAGACCAAGTTCAACAATAATTTTCGATGAAATTCCCACATACTATAAATATTGGAGCTGATTTTCTTGAGCCTTCTCTTACATTAGAAAAGGAAATAATGTCAAACATGGTTTAAAAATATCATCTACTTTAAAGATATATATTTGACAAATTAACACAAAAATGGAATAAAGGTATACTATTTACCACAGACACAATACACAAAAATGCCTATTCATGATAGAGTACAAGAGGCAGTCTTGTAATAAGAATGGGAGTTCAAGATTTTTGAGCAGTTTTCTGCTCTTGCTTACAGAGAGATGGGCTGGTTGGTTATATTATATCTTGACAAAACAGAGAGCAGTTCTTGCACCTCCATCGCAGCTTTGTCCTGCAAATTCTGGAAGGCATGGCAGCATTTTCATCCTGTGATCTATTTTAGGACTTTCTCATTCTACCTTTCAAACATCTATTTCCCTTTCTTTGTCTTACCACCTCCCCAAGGTCAACTTCTGTTGGCGCTGATTCTCTGCTGCTTTTGCCTGCTCAGCACATGTGGGCCTCACTCCTCATCAGCCCAGGGGTCCCGAACTCATTTCAAGAATCACCGAAAGAAAATAACCCTCACAGTTTGTGCTCTGAAAGAGCCCTGGTCAGAAAACAAGCACTGTTGGATGAGTCCTTGGAGTTGTGTCCACCTTTGATCTTAGCGAAAGGCTTAGGGATTTTGATATCCATTAAAAAACTTTCAAATACAGGAGCTCATTGAATTTTCATGACAGATCTTTGACCATGGCAGTAATTCTCCATTTTATGGATGAAGGACTCAAAGCCAAGGAGGGGCAGTGATTTGTCAAGATTGCAAGGGCAAATTCAGTGCTAAGATTACTGGGTCTCTTTAATTCCTCATTAGCAAGACTTTATTTTGAATAAACCCAACTTCTCAAGACCCCTAGAAAGAGTCATTGCTTCTTTCCTCCCTTTTCATGCTTAGGGGATGCTTAGGTGGAGGAGAAGTCACAGAATCTCACTCCTCTGAGGAATAGGCTATAATGTGAGATGAAACTTTTTCTTCAAGAAAGAAAAGAATGAGGAAAGGAATTGGAATGGTGGAGTAGGCAGCTTGAGGTCAGAGACAAGCTTATTTAAATCTACATGAACACAGACATTCCTCTGAATAAAAATTGTATAATGGAGACTCCAATGTTCTATCTGCTCATATGGAACAGACCACGTCCATGTTCTTCATTTATGTAGAGTACATTTGAAAAGAAATGGACCAGAGGTATAAATTCTTGACAGCTCCTACATCCCTTGCACTTGGAAACCACACAAGCACTATTTTTAGTCCCAAATAAACATCAACTCATAGGGCTTAAGACCTTTGAAATTCACAAAAGGAGAGAAAATCAAGAAGATTTCTGCCTCAGTGACCTCATCTGGAGGAGAGAACAAGCAGAGGAAAGAGCCGCAATCTACTGTCTGCCAACCTGCTGGCATCACGGTGCTGCATTATCTCCTGCCTCCCTGGCCCAGGAGTTTCAGGGAGAGATCTGGCAACTTGAAACCATGACTGGTGAGTGTGGTGGCGAACCTATGGCATGCATGCTGCAGTTTACGATCTCTAAAAGGTTTACCATCACTGGCTAGGCTGACATCCTTTTCCAGAACCACAGATAAGTTGTGTTTGTGCTGATATAATTAGTCCCTTTAAAATACAGTGTCATTTTCATATTGTGGTCTGAAATGTTGAGCAGCCTAGTATCTTAAGATGCTCTGACAGCTGGCTTTTTACGCTCTTTGAAACAGCATGAATCTAGAATATTTAAGATAGTATTTCCTTACTGAATCTAGTAGAAAATTGGATCTGTCACAAAAATGAACATATTCCTCTACAACCTCTGGTGAACTAGGACGGGATGGTGCATAAATGATGTTTTTGTCCATATTTTTACTTATAGGAAGTAAATCTCCATGATTTGCACATGTTTACTCCAAAGCCTGGAATCCCTTGATCCCATTTCTTTGTGTAGAAAAAACTCTCCCCTTTGCTGTGGATAGCACCTCAAGTCCGCCTTCTGAATTCATCCTTTACTTCTCTAGGCAGTGTGTTACACACATCCTAATTAGATTTAGCAGGTCAGACTTCTATAACAACATACTTGGTATCATCAGTATGTTTCTGCTTCCTTCAGTTCAGAGCAGGACACACGTGTTATTCATCTTTGTTTCCCTAGAATGTAGCACAGCTCCTGACCTTCAGTAAATATTCCTTGATTAAGGCTATCTGATTTCCCCATTCATTTTATGAACACTTGAATTGCAAGAAGCATGGTTTATTTATCTTTATCTTACCAGTGTTTATCCCTGTCATGAACACAATAGGCATCAAAACTATTATTTAAATAAATAAAAAATACTTTAAAGTATTTTACACCTAAATTAAAATACCCTTTATGATCTTTGCCTTCGGTGTTTAGCAGGATGTTTGGAAAGAATAGCTATTTGAGGCATGTGATAACACATCTTTCAATAAAGAAATTATTTTTGCTTATTTTATTGTATCCTTACACTACAAATGCTCTCCCAGAATGCTGTTTTTCTACAGAAACCAAGATCCCAGACTCTAGAAATACCGTGACAAATTAATATATTTTAATTCTATATCTAACTAAAGACACAATGATTAAACAAAGTCATAAACATTTATTAAAACTATGATAGATTCTATGGAGAAAAATACGTATCTGGATTGTGGAATGCAATGGATCTCTTTGAGGATGTCATATTTCAGCAGAAACCTAGAGACAGTCTAAGAAAGGCCAAGAGCGATGACAGTCACATCCTTCCGGGCCCTGAGACCTGGGAGACTGATTGACTGAAGACTGGGAAGCGGAGAAAGGCTGGTGGGCTTAGGCAACAATGGTGAGCACACGTCACAGGACATAGTGTACGCAAGACAAACAACTTATGAATGAGCTTGGCAGAATAAGATGTAGCACAGTCCTGTAAGGTCTTGAGCACTGCTTTGAGGATTAAAAATTTATTTCTTTTCTCAAGTATATTGGAAACCATTGAAAATTATAAACAGATTCTATGAACTAATTTACATTAAAAATTCTCTTGGGTGTGAGTGGAGAATGAATTTGAGGAGAACAAGTGCAGAGCTGGGAAGCCAGTTGGGGGTCTGTTGCAGTGGTCATGGTGACTCACGAGAGGATCTTGGAGAAGCTGTTGCAATGGAGTTGGAAGGAAGTGGAGCGATGGGGGATATTTCTAGGGCAGAGAGTCACTGGAGCCTAGTGCTGGACTGAATTATGGGTAGAAGAGAGGGAATGCTCAAGAGTGACTCTTTTCTGAATATAGTATCTGGGGGAGTGAAAATGCCTTTCACTGATGTTTAGATGAGTGCAGGAGGAGCTTGTTTTCATGACAGACCTCTAGACTTAATCTCAAAGGTCAGTCTTCTACACTAAAATTTAAAAATGTTTGAGAAATCATCAAGCAAAGATGTCAAGAATGCAGCTGATTATATAAACTTACAGCTCATGGAAGAAATATGGACTTACAACCTACATCTCAGAATCAGTGAGGGGCAGGTGATATTTAATGTCATGAGAATAAAATAAATTGCTCAAAGAACAAAGAGTGAAAAATAGCCCAGACCAAGCCATGAGTAATTCAGATATTTTGAAGTCAGATAGGAAGGAACAAAGATTTGGTGAGAAAACTATCAGAATGTGGTTAGAAAAGTCAAAAGAGGAACACCACTCCCCTTAGGAAGAAGGATTGACAATCCTAAATTTTAAGACAAGAAATTACAGTTACCATGAGGATTGAAGACGAGCAATGAATTGAATAAAAGCATTTTTGTTGAAGGAAAAATCCAAATGGAAAAGGATTACAGTGTAGATGAGAGAGAGAAGGAATACATAAGACTCTTGGTTGTTTTGGTTGGTTATGATACAGGGATATCAGGATAGATGGGAAATCAAAGATAATTTTCTAAAATTTGACGTTCTGTTTGAATGCCATTGAAATTACCCTGGAGATGACAGAGTACAACTGAAGGCTGATGGTTTCCAAGACAGTAAGAGTGAAAGGCATCCCCAGATTTAGACATTTTCTCCCTGCAACAGAAGGGAGAAGATAGAGGGTTATACTGAGGATAACACTGACGAAAAATTATATTAATTTAATCCAATGTATTCCTGATTGTTAATGATCAGTGCTCCGTATGCCTAGGCATGTTTGTGGAATTAATAAGGTATGAGACAACACCATCAGCTAAATTGGTGCAGAATGGATTGTATAGGAAAGCAATGTATTTCTCCCCATGGGATATGTTTTCCAGTGAAAATGAAGCTACATACTGAGAGACTGGACTGGTTTTAGGGAGACCAAAAATTTGAAGCATATAATAAGGAACTGCCAAGGGGTATTACAGCATAAGCTTCATTATCCCGTTTCGTTGAATTTTTTATATGCTACTAATAGAGAAAGATAAAGACTTGCATGCATTATTCACTGCATTCTATTTCTCCAGTGCCCACAAAGCTATTTGCATTCATCAACTTCCCTTGGTAGAAAGTGATATTGTGTCAGTGTAATCTATTTACACTCCACAGTAAATATATCTTTCCTCAATATTAACAATGCTAAAAGGAAAGAGCCTTTTACTGTAATAATTCAGAAAAGGACAACAATATGGAGATACATTTAGTTCCATGAGACTATTTATCAAAGAGAATAATGAATAGCTATGCACCTCTAACAGCAGCAGTAATGTACAAATAGTTATCTCCTAAGGCAGAAGGGAAACTAAAATTTTTCAAGTACTTGCTAGATATTAAGTGCCATGCTAGTGGTATATTCATCAGCTTGCTTGATCAAATGCGTCTGTGTGGGTGAGAAGTGCCCAGTTTCAATTACAATCAAATGTCTAACACAAGCATTTCCCTTGGAACAAAGATATCAAGAAGTAGAGGAGGAGGACTCTGGAGCAAAGGGTGAATAAAAGTTTTGTCTAGACAGTAAACTTGTTATTATGAACAAATGCATGTTAGTGAGACTGATCTCCTAAGATGCCATATATTTTTTTCCTCATTGGGCATTAGAAGTTTTGTATATTGTGCTGTGACTTGATATATTTCTGCACTTCTCAACAATGACATTTGACAAACTGGAGTTTTAAATTTAGAGATCAAATAGTCACATGATTTCTTTCTCATCACATAATTTGAGATCTTATTGTTCGTGTTCTACTGCCAGACAGCAGCTAGAGTGACTTTTGAAAAAAATATATAAAACAGGTTACCCTCCACTTAAAAGGTTTTTCTATGGTGCCTGGAAGGAGGTTTTCTCCACGGAGCCTTTCCAGGCAAGCCCTGAAGTCTCCACTGCAAAGCAGTGAACTGCAGCATCAGAAGCATTGCAGTCAAAGGGTCTGATTTAAGTCTAGGCCCTGTTAATAATTAGTTATGCATCTCTGGGAAAATTAAATTTTCTGAACATCAACAATCTTATTAATAAAGAAGAGGCAAGAACATTCCTCACCTGGGATTGTGAGGATGACATGAGAATGTGAGTGGTAGGTTCTGGGATACCCAGGAGCTGGTGAGATATTCACTTTTACTTTATTTCCAAGATATTACTACTTTATAGGCATATTTGAAATGATTCATCCATGGCCTGACCTGATTGTGGGTGTGGGAGAGGGGGAAAACTGAAGCCTGAAGAGCTAAGTATGGGTGTCCAATCTTGTTATAGAAGGTATGCAGCTACTGAGAATTTTAAAAGCAGTTCCTCGTTTGCAATCCTTCCTGCAACCCTTGGTGCGAATGAAAAGTGACAGATGTTGGAGGTGGCATCGAAGCCATTTTTTTCTTGCAACTTAAAAACTAAGAAGCCGGACAGTCACAATGGCTTCACCGCTTTCCCACAGTTTACTTCCATTAAATAATAGACGGCAGCTACTCCTTGAGAAGCTTTCCCACAGAAAACAATCACTCTGATGATTAGCAGAGGAAGAAAAAGAACAGATGTTCTGTTCTTGACATTTGTCTCAGCTTTACTGGAAAATCAGGGAAGTGAAACTTCCTTAATAAAATATGAATTAAATAATAAAAAAGACAATAAATGTTTTTTAAAGGCCAAAAAGCGAAGAGATTATAATGACCATTCAGTTGTTAACTGCAATATACAGATATAAAATTAATCCAAGGATTAAATTCTCGATATCTTTTTTGTGCTTGTATTTAAGATTTCAATTTGTACTGACTCGTGAAGTTCACTTGAGACAAAAAAAAAATTAACCTGTCTACATATCAACCCTTTTAGATCATTAATATTTTCAGAGAAAGGGTAATACCCTCTGCTTTGACTACTGCAGAAATATATTTTAAAATATTAAATTCAAGCTCCTTCAACATAATGTCAGGGAAATAAGATATTCTAGAAAAGAAAGCTAAATGCTATAGATTCATACAGATCAGTAACATCAGAAATTAGGTGACTGATGCTAAAAAAACTCCTGTGCAGGATATTGAGTAATTTTAAGTTACAAGAAAAAAATTAACATAGGTTTCTCAGTCACCACACAACATAAAAGACAGAGCCAAAGAAAAATGACAGGATGTATTTTAGAAAATGTTTCCATTAAAAGGATATTTCTCTTAAAAAAATTAAGAGTTCCTGCTCCCATTAATGGCAGAATAGCGCATCTGTCTGTCTGTCTGTCTCTCTATCTATCTATCTATCTATCTATCTATCTATCTATCTATGTATATTGAGGTTATACTTGAGAAAGAGGGTCCAAGGATCTGGAACACAGGTAACCTGTGCATGAAGACCTTGAAAAGACAGGAACCAGAGAGAAATGGCAGAATGAGACCCCTAGATAGGGAACCTAGCTAGCAATTTGTGGCCAGTTGAACCCCAAAGTGCCATATTGAAATGAATTCAAGTCCAATCCTGGGAATTCTTCAGGGACAGCAGAAGTTCTGGTTTTTGGCAGTGTCATGGCGCTTCAAATAAGGTACCATCAACTAATCCAAATGCAAGGGAAAATGAGAGATGGGACAGCAGTAGTAGGATCTGCTGGATCAACCTGTCGTCACATTGGAGGACACCTACAACTCCCTTGGAAAAATGATTCAAAATGAATATATTAATACTTTCTCCTTATATTTCAAATCCACATAAGTAAAACTGTAGATTTTTTCCACTCAAATGATATAGCCTGTACTCTAATTGGATGAAAACAATGTGTGCAAAGCTAAACATTTCCAAGAAATAGGAATCTGCTCTGTGCTACTGAATCACACAATCACAGAGACTGTGCTTTGCTTGCAAAACGGGGGTGACTGTTTCATGCGCTAAAATAGTTTCTTTTGCTTATTTTATGGCTAAGTGTCTTTTACCTTGCAATCCAAGTATAGTGTGTCTTATCCATTTTTAAAATTTAGTGACATTATCATAGAAAAATGCTTCCGATTATGCTTCCCACCTCACCCTGTGACACATGAGGAAGGAGTGGGTAAAACCTTTCACTATAGAATCATTTGCTTAAAGTTGCTGGAATGCTAGGAACTTTCTGAGGAAGGGAGGGGAGCAATAGAAACAGAGCTGCGAGATGTAGGGTCTCCCCCTCGTGTATTGTGGGTGATCCTTACATAAATGTAAGTTGAGCTATGTATTGGCTCAGCAATGGATTGGAGACCCTGTGCAGAGTCCTTCTTGAGGAGCTCCCTGGTTTGGTAATGAAATCTAGGAAACTCTTGTGAAATCCTATGGCGGGATGGCATTGGGATGATGGAGACCTGGCTTGTATTTGCAATCAAGTAAGTGAAAAAGTGACATTTGCTTCTCCATAACACCTAGTTTAAAAATAAAAACACTCTGTCACAGGTGGATTAGCTGAGGCTTATACACTTGTGAACACCACTCACAAGTTATCGATTTCTGGATTTATAGATGAAAGAAATTATTTCATATTTGACCTTCTGCCCTTTACTTGGAGTAGGTGGCATTTGAAGGATCTGTTATTTATTCTAATTATTACCCAAATTTCAATTTCCTTTAGAAAAGCACCTGGTGTTCTGTGTTTTCAGTTATTTTAGGGCAGTTTTATCTTGGGCAGGTTCACTCTGCAAAGATTTCGGTATTCCTTTGGGTGTCAGAGGAAATCATTTTCCTGATCTGGGCTTACATGGCTGCAGCAAGAGGCTTTAGAAATTCCTATTTCAGAGCTTTGTGTAATGCGGCCACTTCTCTTTGGAGAAGGATGAAGTAACGAGGCAAAAGTAATCGGAGGATAATACCTGAGAATCAAAAAGCACAAACTAATCATGACGTATTTTTCCACAGATTCTAAAGATTGTGAGATAAACACAGATTAAAGACAGTTTGGGAAGCATAGGAATAATTTAACAAAGCCATAAACTCAGAAATACACTGAGTAAATCATATAGATGTACTAAGAGTTACAGCATTTTAGAAATCTAAAGGTTGTAGAGGAAAATTTCTGAGTTCTACTCTGAAAGAAGACATCAAAATAGTGCAGAGACAATAGTACAAAAGACATACAGCAAATAACTGTAATCACATGGATAAAGTACTGGTATAACATGGTGAACAGAAAAATAGAATTTTTATATTTATGACCCTCTTCTAACTTGTAGGAGAGTAAAATGGGCTGTGAAGAGTATTTGGTTTTTTGAGCGGTGTGATGAATGTATTCGTAGGTGAGAGTTGCACGTTCTGAATTACTGAAGTATAGAATCGTGCTGTGGTTTTATTGTAAGAAGAGTACTAAATCTGTCTTTAAAAAGTATGGGTGAGTGGTCTTTCTAGAGCAGGGAAATGGGTCAAGGCAGAGCAGCCAGAGGAAAAGTGGAAAGGGAGAAAGACGGGGAGAGACACCTCTCGCTTCCTGGGAACGGACTGGAGCGAATGCTGAAAGGAATTTTATGCTGTGGGAAGAAAATTCATTTTGGATGAATCTCCCAAATCCTCAGTAAAATTTACATTTTTTCATTCAGAACACACGAAAATTGAAAGCACGACACACATGAAGCTAGTTACAATCTGGGTAAGGTGAATAACAGTAAATGAAAACATCAGATGAGCAGGAATTGGACCAAATCACAGCGCGGGGTAAGAGTCATTTTGGGAGCGCTGAGGGGGAGGGAGATGCCGTGGACTCACATGGGAGACTGTGATTTTTCCCTCTTACAAAGATTGCGTAGGGATGGGAAGGGAAAAGCATATGGACAGAAACTGTTTTCCCTAAGGTAGCGATGGAGAAAGAGAAGCAGAAGAGAAAGGGAATCTGGGTGATTAGGGAGGAGAAAAAGGGGAGGAGCTTCAAGTGCAACAAGCAGCAAAATAGTTTTCTCACTTTGACCTCAGATATAGAGCAACACTGTCAGCCCGAGGTGGGCGGAGTCTGGGCCTTCCTTCCTCAGGAGCACTCTCAGTTGTCTTCCTAAGGGAGCAGTGTTCCTGCTTGGGGCCAGGAGGCGACCAGACTTCCTGAGGTGACTGGGACCAACGCGATCAATTTCTAAAAATCTTTGTTTTGTTTTGTTTTGTGTTTGTTTCTTGGTACCAGGGATTGAACTTGGGACCTTGTGCTGGCGAGGCAGGCACCAGGACCACTGACCACTGACCACTCAGCCCTCAATTTCTAAAAACCTTAAACAATCTCTTTGTTATAGGCTGAATTGAATTGCTCCCCCCCCCCCACTTCCCAAAATAAGTATGTTAAAATCCTGGCCAGACTGTGACTGAATTTGGAGACAGACCCTTGAAAGAGGCAAAACTGAAGCTAAAGTGCGATCATGAAGCTGGACTCCAATGTTGGTGCCTGGTGCTTGTCTTAGAGGAGGGAATTAGGATGCACAGATACAGAGGAAAGAGCTTGTGAGGATGCCAGAGGAGCAGCACCCAAAGCCACAGAGGGAGGCTTCAGAAATCTGCCCCACTGACCCCTGGATCTTGGGCTCTAGAACTGTAGGAAATTACATTTCTGTTTGTTTAAGCCACCCAGTTGGTGACCAGTGTTATAGCAGCTCTCGCAAATGAGTGTGTCCTCTCTTAACACTTTCCTGGCCAGTTATCTTACCCAAGCCTTGAATCCTACGGGGCAGGTGTCAGGAAAGGTAACTGAGGCTCACATTGTTACTGAGTCCAGGTCATGGAGAGCCCAAGCCACTCATGTGTGTAGCTTGCTAGCTGATCTTGGGCACCTTTTACCAACGGCTCCAGCAGACACAGCCTTGGCACAATCAGTCCTGTTTCCTTACTACCCACCAAAGGGACGTAAAGCCAAACAGCCCATTCTTCATGTACTCTTGGGTTTTGTGGAAAGGATTTCCGTGGTTAGGGAACAGATTTACAGCTGGTGTCACAAGCTAAGGGCCTGGGGCAGAATGAGAGACTTGTGGAAATATTTGCCAGGCTATCAAAAATGCCACGGACATTTGCAATACTTAAACTTAACTGTATCTCTTTTGCCACTCTGTCATTCTTTTAAAGGACCTCTCTATTATTTTACTTGATGAGGCAGTTTATCTTTGATGTTGCTAAATTATGGACCAGAAAAATACTGAAGTGGTTTTCTCAGCTATGAAAGAAAGTAGCTGTGAGTTTTGTTTTGTTGTGGTTTTCAGTATGGTTCAATACTAAGGGAAGCTGAATTTTTATGATGAATAATATATGCATGGCATAAACTCTATACTGACTATAAGTTTTGTTTTAATGGGATAATGTCTGAGGAAGCTATAAAATATGGAGATTTCTGTATGTTATTTTAACTGTGTCAGGTGTAAGAAATATTCTACTAAATGAAATATTTAGTGAAATATGGAGTACTTTCAAGAACAGTTTAATCCATTTATCAATAAGTAGTTCTCATTTTTAGCCCTGAGAGTAAAAGATAGCATTGAGGACATTCACTTTAAAATCTTTCTTTTGTGTGTGCTGAGACTAAGGGCAGAGTAGCAGGTTGGAATTTAGGACCAGATTCCAGAGTTTTCTCCCTTTTTTAATAATGCTGAGTTTGAATAAGTCACATCATATAGCAGCATACTTTTTTGTGTATAAAATGAGATGGCAGCTGATACATAAAGCCCCATCCACCCACCCACCCATCCATCCATCCACCCACCTGTCCACCCACCCATCCACCCACCCATCCATCAGTTTGTCCATCCATCCATCCACCCACCTGTCCACCCATCCATCCATCCATCCATCCATCTGTCCACCCACCCATCCATCCATCCATCCGTCTGTCCACTCATCCATCCGGCATTATGGATGGATGCATATATCCTCTGGCAGGCACAGAGGATATGGCAGCCAGCACAGCCCATCTTGTACTCAGTATTCTACAACAGGTCCAGGAAGCACTTGTGACAGAATGCCCCACTTTTCTTAGAAATACCACAAGCCTTATTTGAGTTATTTATTTTTTTCCAAGACAAGGTCTCTCCATGTAGTTCAGGCTGCTCTCGATCTCACTATGTAGCCCAGGCTGGCCTCAAACTCACAGTGATCCTCCTGCCTCAGCCTGGGATTATAAGTGTGTGCCACCATGCAATAGATTATTTATTTCCTTGATCTTAGTGTCATTCTGGGTTCTAAACCAGATTCCTTCACTTACTTGACATAGTAATTTCGAGGAAGTTAAACCCTCTAAGCCTTGGTTACATCATCAGTTGGTTAAGTCTAATATTACAGTGTTAATAAGGCTACAGATCAGATAATATACGTGAACCTGAGTGCTTAGGCATATTACCTCACAATAAATACAAGGAATTAAAGAAGGAAACATTGAACCTGTGAAGGAAAAGTATCAAACTTTGTAATCCTTGCTTAAAAGTGAATAAAGTAACAAGCGATCTATAGGTCAGCTTATTTACTATGAATTTAAATGAAATATCACTAGCCAAGCCACATAAAAATAGCCAGATGGTTTTTTGAGCTTGTTGGCTTAGGTTTTAATTACTCTATAAATTATTTGGATATGCTCTGTTTTATGACCAAAGATTTCCTCATGCTTAGTTGACTTTTTTCAAACAAATAGTGTCTCAAAGTAGAAGTTAGAGAGAACACACAAGTCAGCTCTGAGAGTCTGTCACTCTAGAGTCAACAGCCACAAATGCATCTCCCACTGATAGGATCAGAAGCTAAAAGGCTACACACGATGACTGAAAGAAGCATATAATTACAATGCCCCATTAAATGGAAACAGATGAAAGCAGGTGGTATCAACCTGCTTACTTTCGAGGGCACAAAAATAACTACATGAACGGTTAGCTATTAACTCATCTTTTTCAAAGGATATTTTATTAACCTGTCACTAACTGGCAACCTCTAGCAAAGAGGAATAATGCTATCATTCAACCTTTCTGCATTGATTGAAACCTTTCTTCTACTAAATTAGAAGTAAAAGGCAAAGATAATGCAATAAATAGAAACAGAAGCCTACAGTTTGGGCACAAGAGGTTTTTTTTCTGGTCTTCTGCTGGCTATGGGAGGTCAGGAGTGGAGCTTGGCTGGAAGGGGCCAGAGCAGAGGGCAGAGGCTTTGGTGCTCAGATACCCAGGAGCAGGGGCACCTACCTATCTTCACACAGAGATGCCTCTCCGAGGGTGGGGCGGGATGTTCTTCCTGTGGATATTTCCAGTCAGAGAATATGGTGGGGCAACATAAACCTGCGCTCACGCAGTCCAAGAGCTGCCATCATCCCAGGCATAAGGTGGATGGCACCTCCGGCTGCAGATGAACATTTCTACCCTGCTGCTGTCTTCCAAAGTGGATTCCTCTTCGTCCAAACATTGCTGGGTTTCCTCACAAGCTCTCAATTTCCTGTCAACAGCATCTTTGCTTTCTTAGCAATTGAATCCTGAAACACAGTCTCTTCATTTTCCTTCTCTCAGTCTCCACCTCTAAACGGTCACCAAATTCTGATGATTATTATCAAAGCCTTTCATATTGGTACCTTTCCATTTTCCATTTCACTTTTACCTTCTCCACTTACAACTTTCTTACTTAGGCGCCTCCAAAGAAAAGTAACTTTTTTCTTACATGACCCAACAAATTACTGTGAGTATAAAATAAAACAATGCTTAGATTGCTACCAAAGCTTATGATATTGGGGACTTTTCATCATAGATTTTGAGCTAGTTTCAGATTCCATTTACATAGACGTCATGAGAATTAAATAATTTACAATTGTATGTGGAAGTCAACTGCAAACTATGATTCACTAGAGAAGGTAGGTCAACATTATGTTTAAAAAGACAAATGGGCAATTAGATACCTCTTTCCTTTTTCCCCACATGATGCCTTCTCACCTTCACAGTACTGGCACATAGGTTCACAGTGCAGTGCCTAAAATAACAGATAACATTTGCAGGGGACAACTAGTGCTCAACATGTATTGCCTCATTTAATCCCCACATAACGGCATTAGTGTGTGTTTTATTTCCACTTCATATAACTAAGCTCTCTAAGTTACATTACCCGAGCTATGTGCTAGAGCCAGAGATTGAACCTGGCACAATGATCATAAGCTTCTGAACTTGGCACTATAGTCTACGTACAGTTTAGGAGTAACTTAAATAATGACCTTCATTCATTCATCCATCAATCCACTCCCTAATTTCTTTACTAAGTAGTCATTAACCAATTCTCTCAAATTTAATAAAAATTTATCCAATCTTATAAATAAAATAATCTTAAATAGAAAAATGATTGTGCATTTTAATGTAAAAATAAAGAAGCAAGTATAGTTGAGAAAATTTTGTGGAAAAAAGAATAGATGCTATGGGGGGTTGCCTTGTTAGTTATCTGTCTGTCTGTCTATCTATCTAACAATTGTCTATCTGAGCTTCATTAGTTTAATCACTGTGATAATAATGTATGAATAGTCAGAAGTCTGATATATTATCACAATGGAATTGAAAGTCTTTATTGAGTCCCAAGTACATTTGAAAATGTTAGATGATAGTAATGGTGATGTTCTGAGTTATTGTTGGCAAAGATGGATTTTTTCAAAAAACAATGGTGAGGACCACAAGAAAGCATTTAGAAAAGAAACCTGAAGTTGAATCCTACAACTCAGACAAATAAACTTCAGGTGGATCTAAGCTTAAAAATAAAACCAGTGGAAGAGCGCTATTAAATCTAACCTGTCTTTATAGATTTTATAAAAGCTACTCCAATTGATATAATTATCAGTTGTGTGTACCCATGTTCCCCACCATACACCCTGTGTGGTCTATCCCGAAGCATGGGGAATTATGGCAATCATGAGAGATTCTGAACGCTAAGACTCATTTTCCAGGCAGAAATCTGTGATGCCTAAACCTGCTTCTATCTTCCCTAAATCTGTAATTATAGGAGAAATATTGATGGGTAGCCCACAGAGAAAACTTTTTAAGTGACTGTTAAGCATTCAAGGATTGTAGCCGTTTCCTCCTTATAGTGCTTATCTTTGTTAAGAAAAAGAAATAAACACTTCCACATCTCAAGCACGACTGGTAAACCAGAAAGAAACATATAGAAACTTTCTTCAGTTCTTCATACTGGTTTCCATCCTCTGCCAGGCACACAGAACAGGGAGAATATTTGATCAAAGGGTTCAGAGAAAGTGCTTTTGGAATCCATGTCCGACAGGGGTGGGGAAGCTCCCCGAGTGGAGGCTGTAGCATGGGACCGAGTACATGAATTCAGGTAGAGTGAATGAGTGGCTCTTGTTCTTTTTAAGCTTCGTTGTTTCCATGCATTGGCAATATTATTCAACCCATCAGAAGTCTTAGGTGTTGTATGGTTTTGTTTTGTTTTTAGTTCTTTTCCTTCAAACAGTGAAGTTTTCAAAGAACCAACAGCATAATTTTTCATCTTTCTCTGTTAGGTTGAAATATTGATCTAATTTCAGAAACATACAAGTCAGGCATTGCCTTATAATGGCATTCTCTGATTCATTAGCTCAAACAGAAGCTTTTCTTAAAATATATGAATGAGAAATAATGGGTCAAATAATCATGAATTTCTATATAAAATTCTTACCATATTTTTTTTCCTTTTTAGAGAAGACAAATTTTGATTCATGTCAGAAACCAAAAAAGCTATTTTTTAGTTCTTCACTTTTATTCCCCTACAAAATTTAGTATTAAGAAGTTTGGTTAATTCTTACATGAAAACATATATTTTAAAAAGAAGGGAGAAAACATGAATGTTTAAAGGTGTTACGATTGATAATAATATGAATAACAATTAGGATATTATTAACAAACTACTTGGGGAAGAATCCGTAGAAATCTGAGGGCCTGGATTGTGGAGGTAGAGAGATGAGAGAGGGACATGAAGACAGGGAGTCCAGTGCGTTGTGTCTCACATTCCCACGACATATTAATGTCGGACGTCTCTGGCATCTGGGTTCTTTAGTCTTTTAGTGCAATAAAGGTAGTGTAAGAGATAGGCTGATTATAAGGAGAGAGTCAGAAATGCTCCAGTCCATGCACAGAGCCAGCCTTTCAGCTGTTGATCGATGACTGTGCACTGACTATGCTGCCTTGCAAGGAGCTCGCTTTTAGAGAAGAGCACACATCCTTTGTCACTCTGACCGCTATGCCACAGTAACGAAAGGAAGACAAAGGTCCAGCAAAAGTCCAGCTCACTACATAAATGCGATGTAAATATTAAATCACAGAGAAGGAAATATGTGCGAAAACGCTTGCTCCAGCTTGTTTTAGTGGCCGCTCTTCAAGAGTAACAGGTTTAGTTTATAGGCTAAATCTGAAAAAGAATTCTTTCTTTCCCGGAGGTTGTTGCTGCTGTTGCTACTATGAATAAAAGCAGCCACAGGAAATTTGCCATTTATATTTCTTGTTGCAATGAATGCACAGGAAACCATAGGGCCCTGGATACTAATATTGTCCTTTATATAACTCATCTTGACCACTTATCTAAATAAAATCTACAGCCATCCTAACAAATTCTTATAAAATTAAACAGAAAAACTGAGGAATAAGGTTTTAATACCTGGACATAAGTTCTGCTTCCAATTTTAGGTTCCCTTTAGGTTTCTTACTGACATAGGCACACAATGGCACAATAAAAATAAAATGGATTAACTGCCTGCTAGGAAAAAGGCACAGTGTTAGATATTAGAACCACAGAATTTAAACGGTAGAGATCCTTGTAATTAACCTTCGGCAAACTTCCTCATTTTGTGTGGAGGTGAGGCAAGAACTAAAATGTGAACTGTTGACATCCAGGATCCTGCTGCTAGGAGGCACCGAGGTCTGCACAAGCTGTCATGGCAGACGGCACGTGCTCCTGGTTTCCTGGCCCCTGACTCCTTCATCCCTTGTCTGTGTCTCTCTGTGGATTTAATCGTCACGACCACAGAACACGTCCACACCAAGGGGAGAGCTCTATGCACTCTTGGAGACCTTGACCAGATGGAGACCAGGCTCTTCAGCGCATAGAGTCTAAGTCAACCAGGACTAGTAAAACTCGCCACCAGCCTGTTCGCCTTCAGCCGATTCACAAGGATATCATACGATGGAAGAACACTTTTCCTGGAGTCAGACACACTTCGTTTACGGCGCTCCCACAGTAGGGGTTTTTAATAGATAACCTTTCATGAATGAATTTAGCTTGCTCGAATGTAACCATTCTCACCTTTTCCTTCCATTCTCCATCTAAGCACCACTTCTTATTCACATAGACACATTTAGTAATAGTGATAATTTAACCACTAACTATGCTTCGGGTCCAGTTTATATATGTTAGTAGAATTTATTTTCTTCCCATCTTGTCAATCACTGGCCTTCCAGCATTCATGTTTCAGGTAGTTATTCCAAGACACCAGCAGGGATTCATCTGTCTCAGTCACACATGTATTTTGGGACATATTTAATCATTGCCAAGAATCTTAAAATCATTTCTAGGAGAATGTCATTACACTTTTCCCCACACACATGGCAAAGATAGAGGTAATATTTATGAAAATACTCTAATGGGAAAGATGATGACACATCTGCTTCCCAAGTAGGTCCAAGCTGTAGCCCTACGGATTAGTTTGTTATCGATAAGACCCTAAGTTTAATAGGCACTGGAAATAACTTGGAAGCAAATCTATGGTTTTCTTACTTAGGCATATTCAAGAAGACAAAAAAGAAAGCTATTTTCAAGACTGAAAAAAAGTAAAGAGTGTATGTAATTTCTTTGCCAAAACATCCTACATGTGAGAGCTGTTAGCCCTTCTCCTTATACATTTCCTTCTTACATTGAATTTGATTTTAGTCCAAGTGATTTTAGGTGAGAGATTCATGAAATTTTAGGTTATTAGATCCAGCATCTGGATTCTATATATGATCTATCATTCTAAAACTGAAAATGTATTTTCAATTAGGTTGTAATTTGAGCAGTAGATATTTAAAATCTGACTTTTATATGCCAATATAAAGTATATTAAATCAAGGGATATGGTCTCTTAGGTCAAATTTTGCGGCACAGTTGTTATGATTTAAATATATAGTTTTGATAATTTTCACATAAGGGATTTTAGTGGAGGTCTTAACAGGTAGCCAAAACTGGTGACTGTGTAATGTGACTGTGAACCACCAGAGCTCATGATCAATATCAAATACTGTGCGCATAGCTCTTACGTAGCCTCATTTGTCACTGCCAGGGAAAAGCGTTGTACTAAAGTTGCATCTATTTGCTATCTTATACTTTAGAAACCTCATTGAAATACTAGTAAGTGGGTGCATATATTTAAGTAGTTTTAAGATTCCTGAGGCATTTTAAAGGATACATCCATGGGGAGCCACTAGTTCTACATAAAGAAAATAATCATAAATGGGGCAAACGACAGTGACTGCAGACTTAGTCCTCCTAGGCAAACCTCTCCAGTATGCTTCAGACACACATTGACTGGACAGAAGGTGGACTAACAATCTTTCTTCAACTTCACACATTGCTGAAAAATCTCACTCACTAACAGTAGTTGAAAAAATCTTCACAACATAATTGTAATAACACATCAATACTCCATTTTAAGAGTTTCTTACTTAATGTGAATTAGAAGTATGCTTTTTTTGTATCACTCACTGAGATGCAGAATAGCACCAGTACAGTTCTCATCCCTTCATTAGATACGTGTGGTGGACCACTGAGGGGAAAGAATGGAGAAAGAAGTGGGGAGAGGGAGAGAGAGACAGAGGGAGAGAGGAGGACATCTGAGGGAGAGATGGTAAGGAATCATAGCCTCTGCTAGGAAAGATGTCATGCTGAGGATAAAGTAGCTTCTGGCTTTGATCAAAGTCAAAGATTTCTAGAGTTACAGAAATAATATCAACTGGGATACCATTTAAAGTAAAATGTGTGAAACTTCAGGCAGAACACTTGAAAATACTTTGCAAAAGGTGATTTAAAAAAGTCCCGTTGTAAGGAAGTAACTGTCCTATCTGAGACTAATTTTGCTATGATACTTGGACAGTGGTTTGCGGAAGAATGACAAGAACAACAAAAAGACAGTATGGGAAGAGAATAAAATGATAAAACACAGGCATTTCAAAAAAGTAGGAGTAGAATATCAAACGATACAACATCAAAATGGGACAACCAGGCTTTCTCGCTCCGCTGTGCCACAGGGCACACACACCCTAGGTCAGCTGGTACCTTTCGCTTGGCCTTCAGCTGCTCCTGGTACTTGTTGCAGGTGTCCCCCGGGATGTCCCCGCCCCAGAGTGTGAGCCCAACAATGGTGTAGGTGACGCCCATGATGAGCAGCGGGAAGCAGTACACCAGGATGATGACGATGATGTGGTACCTACCAACAACAAAGAAAACACGCGCAGACCAACCTTGAGTTTGAGTTTGTTCAGCTTTAAATCATAATAAAAATGCCAGAGATTACTTGGCTTTATCTCTATGTGCTCATTTTACAAATCTACCGAAACATCATGCTCTTGTCATCTATGTGTTTTAAATGCTGTCAAGTGATCTTTGCAGATCTTTATTTTGTATGTGAAAACTAATACTGAGGTGAAGCGCTTTTTTAAGCTGTACCAGTTCCTTTTGCCCAGAACTGAGAGCGAATTCCTTTCCTCCACTTAGTGCTCCGCTTAGTCACTGTTGGGCTAAAGTATTTAAATATACATCAGAGGAAAGGAGGGGGGACAGAACAATCCCTGACATATGTTTTCTTCCAGGTGAGACTAGTCTGTATAACCTGGCAACATCAGACATTCTTGAAATAAATTGTTTTCCACTCAAATTTTAAAAAAATATAACTAGGTACCAAGACAACAACAAAAGGTAAGTAGGTACCTGGAACCATATTGAATACATAACACACATCATATTTTTATTTTAAAATCTGATAAAGATACTTGCATGCCTTTTTCCAAGGTCAGGTTGTACTTGGTGGCACTGTTTATTGGGTAAATAAACTGAGACCTATTAGTCACATTGAAGACATGATGCTGTCATTATCGAATTAAATGTTAGGATTCCATATCTTTTGACCAAAATTACAAGATTGCAGTGTAGAAATAGGAGCATAACTCACACTGTAAAAGCCAAATTGAATTTGATAAACTTTTGCATGGTTTCCACTATCTTAGGAAGGCTTTAAAGTAGTTAAGGACTTTATTATAATAGTCTTACTAACACGTGTGGTTTTGTAAGGTGAATTTTAAATCTCCTTACCTATCTGTTTCATAGTAGCTTACTAAATATTGATTTAAGGTCACTGGGAAGTAATTTAGTTGACAAACAATGTAAGGACAGTAATACTATCAAACAACTGAGATTTATTAATAATAATGGAGAGAATACAGCACTTAGTTTAATAACTGCTGTCTAATTTTCCTTCAAAAAGTGCCTCCTAATTGTTTTCTTCAGGAACTTGGACTTTTGGAGGCTAGAATTAGCTAAAATGACTGCTTAAAAGATGACCATTATTTGAACCATCTGTTATTTTAATTTTTTATGGAATATCCTTCCACTTATATTTTTGATATATTTTTGATGTATTTTAAATTTTTATTGACACAAAATTCACACTTGTCTTAGGCTATGTATTATATATTTATACCAATCTCCTTTTAAAAACTCCTAACCATTTTCAATTCCATTTGAAAAGGAAAAAGTAGGTTCTGAAAATAGAAAAATACACATTTTATGGAAATAAGATTTCATGTGATAAGACAAATTATAATCAATAATATACTTATGATCTTTTTTATTCCCTTTTGCTTTTCTTATGGTGGGTCTAAAATACAAAATATCAAATTCCATCACACAGGATTCCTATTTATTTTCCAACCTTGTGTTTGGGTTTTTTTTTTTAATGGTGAAAGAAATGAACACAAATCAGATGAGACCAAAACCCAACTGCAAGGCCTACCAGGCCTTCTCTCCCCTCCAGCCAGGCTTCCTAAGGGAGTGACGGACACTTTGTACTTGGATTCCCTGACTCGTCATTTCTCAGTCAATATCAGCTCTGCTTCCTTCCGCACCTTGACTTCATCTTTTATCACCTCTTCCCAGAAACTCCAGGATACTCCATATGGAAATCATCACATTTCTAATTAAAAACCTTTGCGACTTATATAAACTTACTGACCACATCGTACTGTACTGCGGCATTTTTACATGATTATTTTCCCAAGTAATCTGTGAGCCCCAAAGGAAATGTCCGTGACTTATTTGCTTAATCCCCCCCCACCCCCGGTCATTTCCCTAAGTGTTTGATAAACTGAATTGAGAATCATAATAGAGAATTAACTTACGTGAAATGTTGCTTTGGACCCTCTGGCCACTGCACATAGCAAAGGGTACGGCCTGGCATGACTTTGATTTTGGAATACAGACACTGAGGAAAAGCAAGTAGAAATGCCAGAATCCAGATACTTCCAATGATGATCCTGGTGGCTGTGGCAGAGAGTCTGGGTTTCAAGGGATCAATAATGGCCATGTACCTGGATAAAAGCAAACAAGACCAGTTTGTTGTTCCTTTATTAGTGGAGACAATGATGGGATTTCAAAGGTGTTCCAATAAATAGAAGCCACTCTGTCCTGGTGAACATGCTGATGAGGACTCTGCCTATACACAGGGAGCACCCAATGGGAACCAAGGCATAGTCTTGGAAATCTAGAAGGCCCAGGTTCAAGTCTTATTCTGACACTTGTTGAAGCTTTTTGAACCTCAGCTTCATTATTTTTAAGATAGAAATGAGAACACTCACATCTTAGGGGTGCAGTGAAGATCAGCAGAAATAATGTAAGTAGAAGGTATTGATTATGTGGCACTATGCACAACACCTTGTCAGAGACCATAAATGTCTGCTGAATTGAGTAGGAAAGCTTAAAAAGACTAGCTCCACATCTCAAACCTTCATTTCTTGTCTGACTTTTTACAAGAAACGTTTGGAGGTGTAATATGGATAATACATAATTGACAAAGATAAAAGTCTTTTATCAAGTATACCTTCAATACATCCATTTCACATCTGAAAGAGAAATGCAGGAGTGGCATAAGGGTGAATAAATCAAGTTTGCCTGAGGCTGTACTTTCCTGTTTGCCACAAAATGGAATTCACACTGCATCATGCAAAGCTTCACGACATCCATGCATGTAACTATGTTTAGCACAGCTTTTATGGGAATGTATATTTGTGGCTTTGAAAAATACATATGTGATTATTGCAGCGCAACTTTCAGGGAGGTTGAGAATTCTCTGGATATGGTAGGAAGAGTCAAATTTTATTCCCTTGGTAAACAGAGTAACAATGTATCTCAGATAAATAACTTCAGTTTTAAATTGGATGCAGTATGATTAATTGGGAGATTAATGTTTAGAGAAAAACTGATATATAGAAAATGAATGAATTTTAAAATTTCTATCAATAGAACATCACATTTAAATTATTTTCTATTATTGGCCATTTTGTGCTTTTCAAATATATTTTTATTTATGCAATAGTTTTAAAGATTATACTTCCATTAAAGAATGAATATCATTTAAGTTTAAAGCATTTTAACTGTAAGAATAAATAATATAAAGGATAATTCGTCAATTTGTTTATTGCTCTTTGTTTATGTAATTGTAAGGCAGAATTAGATCTTTAGTAGACTTATTGGAAATTATAAACCCTTTTTAATATTAGCTTTAGTCACCATTTATCTAAAGAAATATTCTTAGTTCATTATATGTGTTAGCTAATAGACAAATATAAATCTTAGATATAAGAAAATTCTATTTGTCCTTCTGTAATTGGCTTATTTCACTTAGCTCCAGGATTTTTCCATATATATGAGGCTTTGAAAAATAGTCAAGCTCGCAGACGTAGCAAATAGATGGTTGCTGCCAGGGACGAAAGGGAGAAAAAAATGGGGAACTGTGGCTTAATGGGCATAGAGTTTCAGTTACGCAAGACAAAAATAGTTGTAGAGATCTGGTGTACAACATAGGACTTAGGGTTACTGAATGGTACTGTAGACTTCACAGTAGGCTAGATCTCAGGGTGGGTGTTCTTACTACAAAAACAAGTAAGACAAAACAAACACCTTCCTCAAAGACAACAAAGGAAGTGTGTTGGAGGTGATTGGTATGTTTTGTGTCATTACTGTGATGATTCTATCACAACTGTATACATAGTCGAAATGCATATGTTAAGTACGTATAACTTTTTTTTTTGGTACTGGGAATTGAACTCAGGGACTCATGCTTGAGCTATATTCCTGGCCCCAGTATGTACAATTTTTGTATATCAATTATACCTCAGTAAAATTTAAAATAGAGGGCCGGGGATTTAGCTCAGTGGTTCTGATGCCTGCCTTGCAAGCACAAGGACCCAAGTTTGATCCCCAGTACCAAAAAAAAAAAAATTTAAAATACAAAAATAAAATATATCATAAAATGAAAACACTATTATTAAAATAGTACTTTGTTTTAGGAAAACAAAGCAAACTATACAATGAAGATATAATGCACACGTTTGAAATACAAGACTATTTAAAACTCACCTCTCAGGCTCATGTTGGTGAAGATAATACTAGCAACAATTCTTGATTGCTAACCATGTCCAGACACTTTATATATATTTAGTATCAAAATAATTCAACAATCAAATGATATTATCTCTATTTTACAGAAAAATATTGAGGTTTGAGATTAAATAAATTATTCCTAATGACTGTAGAAACAGAAAATCCTTGTAGAGCTTCTATTTTGGTAAAGGAAAGAACTCGAATTCAAATCAGTTCTTTCAGGCTTCAAAGTCTAGATGGACACAAATTATGAATTTTGAACATAACCAGTCATGTAAAGAATTGTGGAAGAGAAAGAAAAAGACACAAGGTAGGACCTTCCAGGTCCTACTCAGAAGTAGTGTTTCGCTTCTTGAATCCAAAAGCATTTATGAGTAATATTTAAAATGTCAAATATATAGAAGCAGGAGCTGTAAGTTGGCATTTCTGTTCCCGCCACTGCTGCTGATGACTCACATTACATTTGCCACAATATGTTGATTTACGGTTTATGGTTGTTTTCAGAGCCAAGCCTGGAAACTATCAATAAATTTTGCTGTAATACTTAACTGGATATTCCTCAATTCTATAATAATCTTTTGTTTTTGCTTACCCTAGCAGTTCATAAACGCAATTTGCACATTTATTCAGATGATTTTATACAACTAAAAAGAGTCCGTTCAGCTCCTCTAGCATAAGTAACTCAAAGTAAATGGCCGATTTCTTGTTGATTCTTTTGGCCAGTTATCCTAATATTAGATAAATTATTTCTTGATGGGCAGGGTAATGTTTTATTTTAATTATTAAACACAATTTATGTTCTCACAAAATCATGTTTTAGTGAGAGTAAAAATACTGCCATTTTTACCATACCTGGTCTGATCAATTATTCACAGACTCAACAAAGCATTTATTGAAAGCTTACTGCGGTATTCCAAACATGTAATCATACAATGGTGAGCAAAAATGGCCTTCCTAGGGCTCATGGTCTGTGAGGAGAGATTCTGAACTAGTCCATTTCCTGATGCTATAACAAAGTGACTGAAGCTGGGTATTTTATAAGAAAAAAGGTTTATTTATCTTGCAGTGTTGGAGGCTCACAGACAGCTCCCCTGATGGGTATTGGCAGCCCTGTGGCAGGAGCACTTGTGACAGTGAGAGATCACAAGGCAAAACAGGAAGCCAGAGTGCCAGTTCAGCACACTTCGATTTCACAAGAGCTGCTCGAGGGCCCTGGAAAATTATACTAATTCCTTCTGAGGGCATAGCTGCTGACCTAACCCTGCTCCATTAGTCTCCACCAACTTATGTTTCCATCCCTTTTAACACCCCCATATCAGGACCAAGCTTGCAACACAGGAACCCCTGGAGGTCAAATCACACCCAGACCAAAGCAGAATATAATCACATAATCCCACAGTAATGCAAATTACAGATGTGACAAGTGACATGAGGGCCAGGTCAAGTGAAGGCAGTGAGTGGAGGAAATCGGATTAGGTTGTTCATCAGTCTCCAAAGGAGAATCCTTCTGGATTGAGAGGGGCTGGGAAAAGTGATGGAGGGTGAAGGTTGCAATTGAACAGTGTAGGAAAGACTTCCGGATCAGCAATGGCTTTTTAATGGGTTGAACTGTGTCCTCATACAATATTGAAGCTATATATGGAGGTCTTAAGCTCCAGTATCGTAGGATATGGGCTTATTTTGAAATAAGCTCCTTACCTAAGCAATCAAGCTAAAGTGAGGTCATTACGATGGGCTTTAATTCAGTTTGAATTAATTGTGCTGATATAAAAGGGAAATTGGGAAACACAGAAAGACATAGAGGTGGATGCCATGTGAAGATGGAGTAACTGCATCACTATCCAAGGAACACCAAAGACTGCAGCAAACCACCAACCTTTCTTATCATTTGCCCGTTTCTGCTGCAATTGAGAGGGTCTTTTATGTTTATTTTGATGTCCTTCAATAAACTGAATGTTTTAACTTCACCTATGCTCAACAAATAAACCTTTTTTCTTTGTAATTACTATTGGTTTTCTGATATAATTTATTCTTATTAGGTATTTTTATTAATCTGTTTCTGGATCCTTATATGCTTCTACACATTTTGTGTTTTGCAATGAAAAGTGAAGCCTTCCAATGTTTACCTGATTGGACTAATCATATAAAACAAATTTTCCAAAATGATAGATCTTACTGTCTTCTAATTTGCTTCTGCTCACAGATTTTCTGGTCTATAAACCCCAAACATGAAATGTGAGCTGATTATTATCTTTGCAAAATAAAGATTGATTGCAACAGCTTCTTATGACTCCTAAAATTTCAGCTCCTGGCTTTCAGGTACTAAGGTATTTTCCACTATGACAAATCACCTGAGAGATATGTATCCTTTCTCTAAGTTATATTTTTCTAGAGATAAAAAAAATGTTCTATAAATGCTAATGAAACTTAATCAACTAATAAATTTTATTTTTGATTTTCTATTATGCTTAAAGAAATTTGAGAATGAGATAATCCACTAATTATAAATATTGTCTCGATGAATTTAAAGGTAAATAATATTTTTAAAAATACACACACATATATGCATACATATGAATACATATAAGTAATAACTTCAAAATATTATCTGGCAAGAAACAAATCACTTGTAGATTTACTCAAATTATTTGACTTTTATAAGTAAAATTTACAAACTGGTATTTTGACAGAAATTACATTTAAAAAGCCTTCAGAACAGTGATTGAGTTGTATATGCCCTCAATTTAGAATTAAGTTTACTATTGACTTATTACATATTTCAACTATTTATTGAATATCAACTAATTCCTACAATTTTATCAATTAATTTTGTTGAGAGCTTGATTTTCTCCGAAAATACCTTTGAGCTCTTAGCAGTTTATTTTCTAGAGAGTAATACTTTAATTGAAATATATGTTAAAATTCACATATATCTCCAGTATTCAATGTTTTATGATATGACATAAAAGAGTACATATAATCAACTGTCCATGATACTCTTTAGACTATCATGTAATATGATTCACAAGATGCATACAAAGTTCTTTCACAGGAAAAGAGAAATCCATTCTATTTGGCTTTATTTCATTGTATAAGAGGAGAAATTTTTTGTTGAAGAGAGAGTGAGAACGATTGCCTACAGGTGTAGATGTTAGAAAATAAGACCTATAATCTCCCAAGTAGAAGCCACAGACATGCCATATTGTGTTAGTCATCTTTCCCCTTGCTGAGACACAATACCTGACACCTACAACTTAAAAGAGGTTTATTTGGCTCACGGTTTTAAGGGATTCAGTTCATGGTTAGCTGGCCACAAGGTAGGAATATCATGGCATGAAGGTGTGTGGAGCAAATATAATTAGTTTCCCCTGTAGCCAGGAAGCAGAAGAGGGGAATAGCATCAAAGGAAGTGGCAAGGGATCAGGTATAGAACCTATGGTCACATCTCTATGAACCACCCAGTCACACCTGGAAGTGTGCTTTACTAACCTGCTAGGCGCATCTTAACCCAATGAAGTTGACATAGGCGGATTGAGGGTCACACATACTACAATTAACAAGTAAAAAAAGTGAAACCTTGAGCCCAGGAAAGAGGAGGACACTTGCTAGCTTTAGTTTAATGCACAGAAGGCTGTAGTTTAGAACAGTTAGTAGAGCAGTATTAGACCAGGTTAGCAGGAGGAGCTAACACTGCAGGGTTTCTGCGACAAAGGTGAGTCACAACTGTCCAGGAGCAGAGTGTACTGTCTCCGGTGCTCCAAAAGTTCTTTCGCTGTGCTGTTGTTCAGGAAGACAGTAACCATTTATTGAGTGAATCAAAGAACTCTAACCACCAACTGTGTTGCTGGAATAGATGGAAATAATCTTCCTTTCAAAATTGAGACTCTAGATTTGATCAGAGGGAGGTTGTGTGAAAGCGAATCATAGCTCCAGATGCTTATGTTGAGGACTAAGAGAGGAAGCAGACTGGTTAAGGACAAGCTGGTGTGTTAAAAATTGTACATTTGAATTGAAAGTAAGAAGGAAAAAATGGAAACAAAGCTTATGTATATGGGGGGTGGGGGTTGAAGGGAGGGCAGGGGAAGAGGAAAAAATAAGAACCAAGATCTACCATGTACATGTACAAATTCTCAATGATGAATGTGATCATAAGGTACACCTAAATGTCCCAATAAACTCAATACAATTTTAAAAAAATTGTACCTCTGAAGTAACTGCTATGACTTTGTAATATTTTCAAAGTGCTACAGTTATGATGTTACTGAGCCAAAACTATCTTCCTTCTTCTAATTTACCTATAATTTTGTACTTTCTCTGGTGGAACTTTCTATGTATGTGATGAAAAATAAAGCTACATAGTAGAATTCACATTATAAAGCAATAGTTTTTCAGCCATTTTTTCTTAACCAATAGGAAAATTGAGAATTCCATGAAAGTGGGTACAAGATATTTTACAGCAAACTTCCTAAAAAGGATGAATGACTTCAAAAGAAACCAGAATGTTACCATGCTCATAGAAAAATATGTTTATGTTCCATTAATTAGATTTTCATTTTTGTAAAACCAATACTTTTTGAGCGCCCTTGTTCTAAAACTTCATATGTACAGTACTCTGAATTTCTTTTTTCCATTTCCCCTGCACAGCTGTAAATCAGTTGCATGTCTGATGTCACCAAATAGTTCACTTTGTCTTTTAGTTGTATTTTTATATCTTATCAAAACTGGTTCGAGAACAAATATTCAATGATGGAAAAGTAACTGTAAAATATCACCTTCGCTTAGTCAATCATTTCTGCAGTAAACATGAACTGATTACCAAGCAAATGTCGACATTAACCTAGATTCTGTGACTACAACAATAAATAACAGTATCAAAAAGAAAAATAAATATAGAAAATAGCATAAGCCTACTGGTTAGATAATGATCAGTTCATACAGAAGCTACGCTGAGAACATCAAAAGGTAATGGTTTATTTTTTTCCAAAAAGCTGTTTCCCTGTCCTCACACCGCACCCATAAACTCTAAAATTATTTACATCACTCTAGTTTTTGTGTGCATCGCTCCTCTAAGTCTTCCAGAGCCCATGGGAGGCAAATGATTTTGGTACATAATCTGACTCCAAGAAATATTTTCAGAAATATTCACAAATATTTTCATCTCTCACTACTGAAGCAAATCAGGATGTCAGTTCACCCTGAAGGATCAATTTCTGTACACTGGATTTCCATTCCATTAATTTCAGAACATCATTATACTTACTGTATCCTCTCCACAGTACTAAAGGAAATATGGAAATTTAAAACTCTGAAAATCCTATCTCTGCTTGGCTGTGTTGCTTTCTTCTGGGCAAATACAATCATAGTCCTGAATTCATATTCTCCTGTTCCAAAATATTTCAATAAAATTCTCTTCTTCTCTGGGGAGAGCTATGTTTGTGTCTTTGAAGTGGCAGAAGCAAAAATCACTGGTAGGAATGACTGCTTTAATGGCAGCACGTTTCAAATCTTAAGACGAACTCTGAAGCAGGTCGTAAAGGTATTCTGGGGAGGGAGGCAGAATCACACTGGTCTTCAGGAGCCAGAACTCAAACTGTTCCAGGTAGCATCATGATTTTGGTTTTTATGAAATGGAGACGAAAAGCTCTCATGTAAGATGTTGTCTTATTCTCAGGCATAAGTAAAAAGAGATCTGTAATAACCCTGTGTGGAGTTCACTGCTGAGCCTGACAGAGTTGGGTGAGGAGAAAGGGTATGAGTCCTTTCACTTGAGTTCTACTCGTTTAAAAATTTAAACAGCTCACTTTCAATCTGAGTTTGAAAATGCAAATTTAAATTTAAATTTATGTCACAACAGTCTACAATGTGACTCTAGTATGAGGTAAAGTAAGTACCGCTGTGTGAGAAGTAAAACATTGCAGACCAATTTTCTTTTAAAAAGATATGTTAGAACCACATAGAATATAGGAGTTGAAGCATACAGATATTACAGATTCTATGATACTGGTTTTTGTGGTTGTTGATCCTATGAAGTAGTTTGATGTAATAAGGCAGAACTTGTAATATCTTAAATTACTTTCAGTGAAAAGCACCTTATTATGTTGTTAAGCCACTATGTTTTCTTTCTAGTTCTCTTATGTCTTTTAATTGAAAGTAGCCTTTAGCTCCTACCAATTTTTGCCTCAAAGTACACAGTGAGACAATATCCAAGCAATATCTACACCTTGAGAACAGATAAGTGTAGGGTACTCTCCATGGTGCCCAGGGAGGATTGTGGGTCAGAGAAATAGCATGCACACCTTTTTCTATTGTTTGGTTTATACAATTAGATGAGCTAGAGACTTTAGAACTCTAACAGTTATTTTACTATTTTATCTTCAAATATTAAAGTATTCATGCAAAATTATCACATAGTCATACTCAGACTAAACTGTTGGCCTTTAATTCTCCCATATTTAGAGAAAACATCATGGGGTGTTCATATTAACATAATGCTTGTTGTCAAACACTCAGTGCTACTTAGGTTATAGGACAAGTGCCTTCAAGGGATTCTCTGGACATCCTTTGAAGAACAGGCAAGATGATTTACTATCTTTTTGTCAACATGGTTGTGCTTGAGTTATTTTTCTATGTGGAATACACTCCAAATAACTTTGTTTTAGGGATTTCTTGCTCCATTTCCTTTGTTGCCAATGTCATGCCTTTCTCAAGGTACAGACTGGATGTAGGGGTGAAATTTATTTTAATAAGACAAAAGAAATTAATCATTCAACATGAGTGTGGGTACTTTTTCTACTGTTAGTGTGAAAAGGTAACCAATTGAGTTGCCAGTCATAGAGACGTGGAATACAAAAAAGATCATGCTTACAGGACCATTTTCTGTTGAGATAAGACAGAATGTTTGAATTAAGTGAGGAGAAAAGCGTGAACATACCTAATATAAATGTAGATAATTAAATTATAACAGGAAATATTACGGCTATTTGCTGTAGTAGCAATCCATTAGAACATTTCCAGGTTAATTTAAGCAATGTACATTTCTCCCATCATTATCAAGTGGAAATGTCACGGTAGATATATGTACCTCACTGTCTCATTTGTACTTTAACATGTAACTAAAAATGGAAATGTATTCAGGAGGCCAGTTTTTCAGTTCTCAGCATCTATTACTTGACTTCTGTCTCATCCAAACTTACTGATGCCAATTATAGATTTTTCTAGTTTTGTTTTCTATTTGAAAGTAGATTTAGTTTTCTAAAATAAGAAACCTTATTTATCTTCTCGCTTATTAAGTATAATAGGTCTATTAGGAAATTGAAATTTACTTTGATAGCTATGAATACCTTTTTGATATAGTAGTCTCAAAAATTTTCAAAAGAAAATGATAATTTCATGGTACTTTTCTTTTTAGGAATTAATTAATTTGATCTTATTCTTTCTTGGATTTTTATTTTAATAGATTAGGTTTTGCTACTCTTTCTTGAGAAAAATTATAACTAACATGCTTTCCTGTATTGTATGCTTTTTAAACTGGTGAAACTCATGGTGAGGTCCTGGGAGCAGCTTGGAGCCCCGCACCCATCCGGTGCTCTGCATAGCCATGTGGGCACCTGCAAGGCCCAGTTCCACGCCCCCCACACCCACCCTCTGGCTCTTCTGCTACCTGGTCCCACACTACAGAGGCACAAGGGATTATACTTCACATAGTTAAATGTGATAGATTAATAACTACTACAAATTGTCATTTTCTAAGCTGCACTTGATGCTATGGTATTGCTGATTGTACCATTTGGTCTAACATGTTGTGATTGATCTAATCAGGTTTCCTTCCCAGTGTAAGGAAAATAAAATAGCCTCAAAGGCATTAGAGCCTCAAATCCTAAACACAAGCCACATCTAGAAGACACCTCTGAAAAGCAATCATTCCACAAAGGTTTTAAACACAAGCAACAAAGATACCTGCATTAAGCAATTTTGAAATATCAACCCAGGAATTAAACCAAGGACAGTCCCAAAAACAAAAATGAGAAGACATTTAAGCAAGGCACAAACGCAGGCTTCCAAGCCACAAAAAGGAAATTCTGGAGGAAATGAGGTGGAAAAGTCTGATAATCAACCACCTGGACACACTGAACTGAATGCACAGGCAGTAACAAAGCAGATGCATGAGGCTCTAGAAAAATTCAAAGCAGAAATAATCTCCCAGATAACTACAGAGATGGTGAGCAGAGTGAAAGACATGATTAGAGGCTCTAAAGCAGAAACAGATAAGAAAATAGATGAGATCAGAAACATGCTGGAAGCC
>NW_004624830.1:4605132-4655175 GCF_000247695.1 Heterocephalus glaber | reverse complement strand
ACACTAAGATACATCATGTTCAGGTACAAACACCCAATGATAAATGTAAATGTATTGTATACCTAAAATGTACCAATTAATATATAAATAAAAAAAATAAACTCATGAAACAGACATTAAAGAATTCACTAACCAAACTCAGGATGAAATAAAACTTTAAAACTTCAGAGAAGGTTAAATTACACATGGTGGTCCACCATCCTTTGACTAAAAATTACAAGTTAATACTTCTATACTTCATGGGAAGTCTTTTGACCCCTCTCACTTTTTGTATTACAAATTCACCCTAAAACATAGTGTCTCTCACACATTCTAAAATATATTGTCAGGAATTTATTTGACATATCCCTACTTTCTTCTAATATTATCTCATTTATAATTCATTTGGAACCACAGATCATTAGAACTGTACTTGAATAAGAGCTTTATATAGTGACATCAATATATTAAAGCAGTGGTAACAGATTTACCCTAAAAGTACTAATTTTTAGAAAAGCTAGACTGGCTGTATTGTGAGTAGTGAAGCAAAGCACAGAAAAAGCAAGTCCTGCATCATCTCCCTGTGGACCTCACACATTCCATCTTGCAGAAGTTGAGATCAGAGTGGTGGTTACTAGAGGCTGGGAATAGTGGGGAATGAGAGAGGGCTGCAGACAGGCTGATCAGTGAGGACTCAGCTACAGAGACAGCAGCAGGAGCTCTGAGTTGCTACTGCACTGAAGGGGCCTATGGAGAACAGTAATGAGCTATGCATTTCATGAAGACTAGAAAAAAGGACTTTGAAATTTCCTCCATAGACAAGTGATAATTGTATGTGCTGTGCTTACACATTGCTGGCAGTGCAATGGTTTGCTCACATAGCATCACCACATATGCACGAGTGACATATTCTGGTGGGATGTTCCTGTTCCTTTCTAATCTGGGGGACCCCCACCATATGTGAGGCCTGCCATCGACTGAAGCATAGCTATATTGCATATGGCTCTTTCTGCAGAACTTCTAGAAAATCTGTAACAACCAGGAAGGACTGAACAACTCTACCAAAAACTGGATCTGACTGATGTTTATAGAATACTCCAACAAACAATAGCAGGATACACATTGAAAGAGTCGGTGGGACACTCACTAAGAAAAAAACACATACTGGAATGTAAAACAAAATTTTAAAAGGTAAAGAATTGGAATAATTTTAGAAATATGCTTACACTGTAAAGGAATTAAACTAGAAATCAGTAATAAAGGGGCTGGGGATTTAGCTCAGTGGTTCTGGTGCCTGCCTTGCAAGCACGAGGTTCTGAGTTCGATCCCTGGTACAAAAAAAAAAGAAGAAGAAATCAATAATAGATAAGAGGAAAAATCTCTAAACTTGTACACAAAGCACTACATAATCCATATTTATTAGTTACATATGCTGTGACATACAAATTGCCAACAAAATTTTCACTACCTCACATTTATTATCTCACAATTTCTGTGAGTCGGGAACCTGGGGACAACTTAGCGGGGTCCTCGGTGTGGGATCTCACAGGCTTCTCTCAGATGGCAGCTGAACCTGTTCCCAGCTGCAGGTCCTACTGAAGAAGGACCAGCTTCTATTGTCAAGGATATAGGACAGCGCTTCTGTACTCACAGAGTTCACGTGAACTTCCTTTTGCAAGGTCAATAGTAGAGAAAGGTAGGCTAGTGGGAGGGGACCCATGACAGCACAAGGCTGTCACTAGGGTGACTTCTGCTCACAGTTGCCACCTTGTACCAGATGCCATCACAGGTTTAACCTTTGCCCAACAAGAGCCAAGAGAGCAGGAGGTAGAGATGACAAAGAAAACCTTTAAAGTCTACCTACCATGCAATGGGTTAAAAAGTCTCAGGACAATAGAACCTTATTTTGAATTGAATGCAAAATAAAGCCCATGGGAATTCAACTAAAGCAATGCTCAGATGTAAAGTTTTTTAAGAACTCAATTCTTTTTTATTTTATGAAAAAATAAAACAAAATTTCATACTCAAATAATAAGAGAATAACAATAGTTGCTACATTGTGTATTGTTATCTTCAAAGTAGTTACTCAGAGTTCAAGACAAAAAGATTCTTACAAAAAAGAAACAAGCACATAATAACTCAAATCTTCCTTTTCAATGAACTAAGATAGTAGTATAAATAAACCCAATTAAATTTATAGAACTGCAGATATTAGAAAAAAACCTGTTCAAATAAAGAACCGAAGGTTTCACCTTAAGAAAGTAGAAAAAATAGGATCAAAATAAACCCAAAGCAAGAGAAAGAAAGAAAATTAAGTACAAGAGGAAATCAATGAAAGTTAAAGTAAAACACCAGTAGGAAAAAAAATCAATGAATTCAAGAGCTGGATCTTGGAAAAGATAACTTAAATTTATTATACACTAGCTAGTTGAGAGAGAGAGAGAGAGAGAGAGAGAGAGAGAGACAGAAATTACTTATATCTGAAATAAATCCTATTACTGTCACTATGAAGACATATGCATTTGAAACAATATAAGAGAACATGGTGATCAACTGTACATACACGTATTCTTACTTTAAATAGACTAGTTCTTTAATACCCACAAACTGCAGATGCTTGCCCCAAATGAATTATATATCTATGAAACTCCCAAAATATAAATCTCTTGAAAGTGTAGTTTCACTGGTGAATTCTATGAAATAGTCAAACAAAAATAACACAAATACTACACAATATGACATAATTGAAACGTAGAGAGCATTCCACAATTAATTTTTGAGGCCAGTATTACACTTCCATCAAAGGCAGTTAAAGGGCATATAATAAAAATTATAGGCTAATGTGTTCCTTGTGGAAATAGATGCAAAAATCCTATTAAAATTTCAATTACATGCAGGGTTATCTATAGAGAACGGGGGGAGGGAAAGAAAAGGAACGAGAAGAGAAGAGACATGCACCATCCACACACAGCAATTATTTGCACAAAAAGGCTGCTTTATGGATTGTTTGTTTGCACCGGGGCTCAGTCCCCAGGGTTTGTGATGCTAAGTATGTGCTCTATCACTAAGATACAACCTGAGCTCCTCCAGCCTGGTTTTAATGCTAATCTGCTAATCAATTTTATCTGAAATAACCATATAAACGTATCATCTGATGGAGAAAAAGCATTTGATCAAGTTCAGAATCTATTTATCATAAACTCTCACCATTTCCAAATAGACAATGATATCCTAAATCTGATAAAGAGTACAAACAGCCTCAAACTCATATTATATTTATTGACATAAGGCTATATATTTTCCCTGTGAGAAGGAATGCTCAATCTTACCATGTTTACTCAATGCCATAATTGAAATGCAATTAGCATGAACAAGAATTGTCAGTCAGAAGCAAAAGAAGAAATAAATGAGTCTTATCACACAAGAAAATATTGTCTATCAGACTATCCCTGCAAAGAAATAAATCTGTGAAGAAAGTCACCTAAAACTAGTAGGTGAATTCAGTAAGGATGCAGGATATACGGTCAACAAAGAAATTAGAATGTACACACACACACACACACACACACACACACACACACACGTGCATATACTCTAATAGCAATGGACAATTTTAAGCTGAACTTTTAAAAGATACTATTTACACTAGCTAAAATAATAAAACATTGAGGCCTAAATATAAAAGAACATATACAGGATCAACAGATTAAAAACTTCACAGTGCCGATAAAAAGGGCCTCAATAAATGGAAAAGAGACCTATCTTGCACCTGGTTTGGAAGATTTAGCATAATAAATACCGTGATAATCCCAAATAAACTACAGACTGCATAAAATTACAATAAATCCAGCAGCATTTTTTTGAAGATAAAATCTCATTCTAAAATTTATAGGAAAAAGCAAAAAGTAGAATGACAAAAACAACTTCGCAAAAAACTCCGAAGTTGGAAGGATCACAGTGTCATATTTTAAGACAGTCCCTGCTGCAGTCATCATGACTGTGGATTTGGTACAGATATAGATCAATGAAACACAGAGGAGGCTCCAAAAATAGACCTTCATAAACACAGCCCATTGATTTCTGACAAAGGTGGAGAGGCAGTGAAATGGGGAAATGATAGTGCTTCACCAAATATTGTCAAACAACTAGATATCTGCGTGCCCAAAGAGTTTTACATTGATCTTAGCCTCACCCTTTACACAAAAATTAACTTAAAACAAATCATATATCTAAATGTAAAACATAAAACAATAAAATGTTTAGAAGAAGGCACAAGAAGAAGTCTTTGCAACCTGTGTAAAGGCAAAGACTTCTTAAACATAACAACAAAAGTAAGATTCATATAAGCGAAAACATCACATAAATTGACTTTTCTTAAAATGTAAAATTTTGCTCTGAAAGAATCTATGAAGAGAACAGAAGTTGGGACTACAGACTAAGAGAAAGTTGCAAATCATCTTCTGGACGAAGGATCTGTACCCAGAAAGCATCAAGAATGCTCAAAACCCCACAGTGGGGTAGACTTCCAGAATGACCTGGAACTCCAGAAATTCTCTGCTCCAAATCCATTGCAAAAAAATGAACAAAACTGTCAAACTTACTCCTGAAAATCTCTTAAACAAAGATCAAATAAGATAAGAAGAAAATACAATCTGTATCTCTGTAAGAGTGGTTGTGTCTATGTATGCTCCTCCAACCCCAGGTTCACTGTGTGGAAGTTCTGCCCTTTAGGGTTGAGGACATCATCAGTATCATTGTTAATTCTGGTGCCGGCTGGAGGGACTGGGTCGTTTAAAGCAGATCACAGGAAAATCCATACCTGGAGATTTTGTTAAATGCAACAGGGATCTCAGGGAGGCTGGTAGCATGATAACATTTTTACTTGGGGAAAGCAATGAAACCACAGGCTGGTTATACATCTACAGGATTGTCCAGGGGAAGACACAGTCAAGAAAGGCCCTGGAAAGGCTGCACATACCCTGGAGGTCTGGAAGACCAGGTCCCTACACAGGCTATGCAAACATAAGAGAGACTGGAGAAAGCCCTTGAGAGCTACTAGAACCCCCACTAAACGTGAGGCAGACTTGTAAACTGTCAATAAGTGGTAAGTGTTCCCACAACACAGACCCAATGACAAGCTGACAAGTGGTGTGATGCTCCTGACTCAAGGTATTTAAGCTTAGCCTCTGACCTATGGTTGGCTGACTGCTAGCAAAGATCACCCAGAAGCAAACCTTGGGAAACCAAGTTTAAAAATAAGAAAAAATAAACCAGAGCAATGACATCATAGTTCACAAATTATAGGGAAACAGGCTTCACAAAACTAGCATGGTTAAGTCACTGTATGAATAAACAAAAAACAAACAAAAATCTGCAGCAGTGGTAAGCTCCAGCATGGGGGGCAGAATCAGAGATGGTCTGTCATGTTATATAAAATGAAATCACGGAGATCTGTGAGACACGCTTGTATTCAAACTCGTGAACAATAGGTGTCTCATAAGAGAAGAGAGAGAGGGGCTGGGGATTTGGCTCAGTGGTTCCGCCGCCTGTCTTGCAAGCACAAGGTCCCGAGCTTGATCCCTGGTACCAAAAAAAACAAGAGAGAGAAAACTCAGAAAAATATTTTAGGAAATATTTACTAAAAACTCTTCAACTTTGATAAAGAACATTAAGGTACACATTTCAAAATCCCCCACCAAACTCAAAGGAGTATAAACAAAAAGATCCACATTTAGACCCATCACAATCAAAGTTTTGGCAGGAAACAACAAAACAAATAAATAAAATAAAAGAAGACAAATACAATGTTTCTGTTAGCAAGAGAAAAGCAATTCATTGCTCAGAAGGGAGCCACAAAAAACTAACTGCTGATTTTCATGGGAAACCATGGAAGTCAGTAAGGGCAGTGGCATGAAGTATTCAAAGTGTTAAAGAGAAAACTGAAAAATATTCTGCAAAGGCAAAGATGAAACAAACATTTTGCCAGTATAAATAAGACTGAGAGAATTTGTTGCAGACAGACCTGCCTTAAGTAAATATTTATGAATGTTCTCCAGGAGGAAAGAAAACAGCATCAAATGGTATCTCAAATCCACATGAAGAAAAATTAGATTCAAATACATTAGTAGGTTAAAAGTAAAGCAACAGAAAGACTATGCAAATGCTAATGACAGAAAATAAACAGAAATACAAGAGATGGAGTGGCTTTTAAACTATCAGACAAAATAGACTTTAAGTCAAAGAAGTTACTAGAGCCCAAGTAGAAATGTATTGGGAAGATAAATATAAACATATATGGACGTAACAAGAAGTCCTCAATGTGCTTGATGAAAACCAGACATACTAGAAGGGAAACAGACAATTCAATAACCACGGTTGAATAGTTCAATGAACTACTTTTAATAATGGGTAGAATGACCTGGAAAACTAGTAAGGATATAATAGACTTGAATAATACAATCCCTGTCATTTATAGAATACTCAACAGCAACAGATGGCACATACTTCTCAGGTGCATACTGAACACTTTCCAAGATGCATAATATCTACATTATGCAATAAGCCTCAGAAACTCTAAAAGGATTTAAATTATAAGTGTGCAAATTGTCCACAGTGGAGTTAAATCTGATCTTAACAAAAGAAGGAAACATGGGAGATTCTCAAATAAGTGGAAGTTAAACAATGCACTTTTAATAACCAATGGGTTAAAGAAGAAATGAACACATCAAAAGGATCATACACGATGACCAAATAGGTTTCATCCCATGGTTACTAAAATGATTTAACACATGCAATTCAGCAAATGTAATGCACCACATAAACAGAGCCAAGAACAAAACCCACATGATTATATCAATGGATGCAGAAAATATTTTGACAAAATCCAACATTCATTCACGATAAAATCCCTGAATAAAATAGGTATAGAAGGACCTTACCTGAACTGGATAAAAATGTATTTATGACAAATAATGGCCAACATCATATTAAATGAGGAAAATTAAAAGTTTTAAGAAGTGAAGGACTTAAATGTTGAAATATATAAAATATTGCTGAACATAATTAAAGAAGACTTCAATAAATATAGGCACAATCAATATCCATGCACTGGAATGCTCATTATTATTAAGCTGACAATACTCCCCAAATAGATCAAATGACTCAACACAGTTGTAAAACTCCTTATTCCAATTTCAGAGTGTATGAACCTAAAATGATGTGGAACTGTGAAAGTCTTAGAACATCTAAACAATCTAAAAATGAATAAAATAGGTGAAAGACTTAAGTTTCATACTTCAAAACTTATTATAAGGCCCCACATTAATCAAGATAGTGTGTAACTGACATAAAAACAAACATATAGGCCAGTGGAATAGAAATATCAAGAGTCCATAAATAAAAGCCCATATTTATGTTCAATAAATTTTTGATCAAGATGTAGGGCAATTCAACACAGAAAACTGTATTTTTTTTTTTTTTTTTGGTACTGAGGATCGAACTTGGGTCCTTGCGCTTGCGAGGCAGGCGGTGGAACCACTGAGCTAAATCCCTGGCCCAGAAAACTGTATTTTTTAAAACATCTAGTGCTGAGACAGTTGGCTATCCACATGCAAAAATGTATTAGACTGCTACCCCACAGCATACATGAAAAACAGCTCAAAATGGGTCATACATAAATGTAAGGTCTAAAATTGTAAAAGTGACAGAAGAAAACACAGAAATGAACCTTGACAACCTTGGGTTTGACAATGATTTCTTAGATATGACCATTGATGCACACATTAAAAGGAAAAAAGTGATACATTATACTTCATCAAAATAAAAAGTTTTGCTCTTCAAATATACCATGATAACAAGGCACAGATTTGTAGAACATATTTCCAAATTATGTGCCTAAAAAGGACTTGTGTCCAGGATACAGAAAGAATTCTTATCGCTTCTCAGCCTTTTGGCTAAGATCAAGTGTAGAAAGAATTCTTATAATTTAATTAGACATATTGACTAAAAAGAGAAAGCAATTTCAAGTCTATGGAAAAGACTACATATTGTATAATTCTATTTATATCAGATTCTGTAAGAGGTAAAATTATATTGGGAGGAAACAGCTTAATGGTTGTTTGCCTACACCTAGGTGCAGAATAGAAAGTAACTGCAATTGGAAGTGAGGTTTCTTTGGAGAAAAACAGAAATCTTCTAAAGTTAAACTGTGTTCATAACTGTACAGCAAACTACTGAACTGTATACTTAAAGTTAATGCATTTTATGATAGAATTTAATTGAAGGAGGTTGTTAAAAATTTTAAAAATCTTAATATTAAGAAAATAAGTCAATTTCAAAATGGAACGAAGACATATTAGTGGCAAATAAGCTGATGAAAGACAATCAATATAATTATCCATTAGTGAAATGTGAATTAAAATCACATTGAGAGACAAACACATATACATTAGAATGGCCAAAATGAAAAAAAAAATATCAGTTGCTAGTTAGGATGTGGAACAAACAGCTCTCAAACACTGCTGATAGACTACAAAATGGTATGTCTACCATAAGAACAGTTTTGCAGTTTCTTATATGTATAAAGTTAAATATATATATTTACCATATGTTACAGCAATCCAACTCCTCGTTACTTACCCTAGAGAAATAAAAACTGTGTTTTCAAAAACTTGTACATGGATAGTTACAGCAGCTCTATGCACAATTGCTCAAAATTAGGGAAACACTCAACTGTCCTGCAAAGGGAAGATGAACAAACTCTGGGACAGTTGGACCATGGGATACCTCAGAGATACATAAATAAACTCTTGATATTTTATTAACTTAGACAATCCCAGAGAGGTGTAAGGGAGTGGAGGAGGCCAGTCTCAGTGCTGCACATTGTATGACATATTCATACAACACCTCTTTCCTCAAAGACCAAAGCGCAGGGGAGGAGGACAGATCATGGCTACCAGGGTTTAGGATGGCATGAGGGTGTGATCGTGAAGCGGGAGGGTGGAGGACTGCCTTTGTGGTGGTGGAACTGTTATTATTTCCGGATGGTGGTTCATATATATGGTGGTGGTTGTTCCTGAACTTAATCAGGCATTGAAAATCCTAGATCTGTACAAGTAAAATCAACTGTATTAGATTTAACTTAAATGTAACATAAAATTATGTAACTGGCATTTACATGTCCACAAATCATTAAATCAAGTTGGTGATTTCTTATTGTATTAAACATGCTTGGTATAAAAATGTTTAGGTGAAAGGGTTTATCATGTGAACACTAACTGTTATGATTTGTGTCTAGATGTCCCCCAAGCCTCATGTGCTCGTAGTTGGGGTTTTTCAGAGGGGGCTGGATCTAGACTGTGTGTGATGCTGGGATTGAGGGTGTGTGATTAGTAAGGTAGTCCACTGAATGGTTTGACACGGTTCTGGGAGTGTATAATGGAAAGGGCTCCCTGTGTGAGAGTCCTACTGCCCTAAGGTGGGTATACTGGATAGAATATAAGGGGCAGAAAGAAGGCTGCTGTGGTCTCTTGTAGCTTAGTGCCTTCTGCCTGCCATGACCTGTTTCTCTTCTGCAATGCCACCCTGCCATGGAGCCAGCCAACTGTGAACTGAAACCTCTACAAACTGTGAGCTAAATAAACCTTTCCTCCTTTAACTTTGGATGTTGGGTATTTTGTCTCAGCAACAAGAAAAGTAACTAAGACACTAACCAAAAGAAAAGATTGGCTATATAAGTATTACAAACATTAGACCATAAGGCAAGTGTTTCTAAACATAAAAATGATCGTTTGATCATGACAAAAAAGATCAATTCAACAGAAAGGCATAATAATCCTAGATTTATATTATTACTGCCTCAAATGTGAAAGCAAATTTAGAACAAAAATGAGAAGTATTTTTAATAATTACAGTTGGGCTTTAGCATACATTCTCAGTAGCCAATAGAACAAGAAGAAAAAATAACAACAACAAAACTTGGTAATGCTAAAGAACATTTGGACAACATGATTAGCCAACTGGCCATAATTAAGAGGAGGACTCAGCACTCTGAATAATATTCTCTCCATTCATTTTGAAATTATATGTTGGCTGTAAGATTTTCTTCTTAACCTGTTAGAGAGTTTTCTCCTAAAAATGTACAAATCAAGCAGTGGGACCAAATCCAGATAGCAAAGGAGTGGAAGATGCTGTACAATGTGTCTTTAGACTTCCCTCCTGGAGCCTAGCAGCAAGAGATGCAGACAGGGAACCTAACTGTGACTCTCAGAGGCGGGTCTAAGGGCAAAGTGAGAGACACTGCCGGGCCTCTATGCAGAAAGGAACAGGGGAAGAAAAGTAATGAGAAGTCGAATGGACATTCAGCTCATCATACAGAGTGAAACCATAGAAAAGATACAGTGGTACCTCTGTTCACGACCTCAACTCTCTCCACAATTCTGTTTGCAAACTGAACTGGACAGAACCAAATCAAATTTCCCCATAAGGTCAACGTTGAACCTTACCATTGAATTTGATTCAGTTCTCATCCAACTTGGTTTGTGATTAGAATTGTGGAAAGAATCAGTTTTGTGAACCAACGTACCAATCATATCTTGTCCTGCTTTAGAGAAAGTTAATTTCCCCCTCATTATTAAATGCATGATTTTGAAATACAGAAGTATATGCATAAGAATACAGAAGTATATACAGTAAACAGACATTTATGCATAAGAAAATAAAAATTGGTAAGCATAATAGTTCATTTTTTCGCTTTCTCTTCCTTTATGCATATTATTTGCTTATTATTATGAACAGGATATCATGTTTTTAATGGGTTTATAATTATCTGGATTTTGTAAATTAATACTGTACGTTATTTTCCAACAGTCTCAAAGGGTTATTTCTAATTACAGATTAAAGTGCATTCTAAAACAATTACAGGGAAGTCTACTTCAAAACTACTTAAAATGTTAAAAACTGCAAACAATAGATGTTTTCCTTAACTTTCTATGGCTAGATAACAAAAGGTGCTGCGCTTATGGCGATAAGCAACTGCCTATATTCAAACTGGTTTCTCAAAAGATTGTTCTAATTTCTCCGTCAGCAGAAAACTGGAAAGCCTATTTCTCCAACTTTCTATAGCACTGTATCAACATTAAATATGGTAGTTTATTTTTAGGCAAATGTTCATGTCTCTAATTAAAGAAAGACAGATATTTTCATCTACGGAACAGTTTTATTCTCTTAATTTTACTGTCTTGTGCATTTTTACATCAAAGTTTTCTTATTGACTTGTACAAACTCATTCTAGGGTAAAGTGATTAGTTATTTATATTTTAAATACTTAAGAGTTTTCTTGGTATTTTATTCTGCTTTGATGTTCTTGATATATGATTTAGAGCTAACCCTACGAAGAGAAAATTCCAAGTAGGAGTCAAAGAACTCTGGTTATTAAGAAATTGGTAATAGAGCCAACAGACGGTTAGGGACAAGGTCATTCTTTATGAGTTACCATAAATATGTTATATTTAAACATGTTACTTTTTTTCCTACCTAGAGTTTCAATTTTAGATGCCGCATCATTTATTTTATCCTTTTTCTTTTGTTTAGATTTTTAGTTGTTTTTTATTTGAATGATGGTTTGCAAAAGTATGCTTGAACATGAATTTTATTAAAATCCATTACTATTTTTAGAACTAATCCTTAAGAGTGGAATAATACATGTGTTGGCAAATTGTCCTTTTCTTAGATTTTTTCCAATTTGTACCCACCTGTTCAGTTAAATTATATGATGATTTTAAAATATAAAGATAGTAATTTCATAAAAGTGTGTGTAAAAATACCCTTTTCAGTGCATACTCTCTGCCAATTTTAATAGGTAAAAGGTGGCATCTCCTTGCCTTAATTTTCAATTATTTGTTTATTCTTATAGTTAATTTGCTTGGAAATCTAGATTGCATGCTTGCTATGTTCAATCTAATACCATAGATATATAAATACAAAGAGGTTCAAAAACAGAATTCTTTTGGCTTTCATTGAGCTTACAGATCTGTCAGATAAAATTATTAGTCAAATATTCTTAGTAATTAACGTGAAACAATCTATGAAAAATGTTATGACTGATGTGTGCTCAGAGAATTTGTATAAGGACATCCAATAAAATTGAAAGGTTCATGTAAAACTTTCCTGTGAAAGTGACACTTGAACCATTACTAAAAGGGGAGCACTTTTTAACTAATGAGGAATTGAGAGGAGAGAATCTGAGGCGGAAAGAAAACTGTGCGTTCAGAGACGTTCTGTCGTGAACTTGAAAGAGGATATGAGAGGTTGGAACAGAATTTAGGCCGAGTGAGTTACAGTATGGCACGAAGTTGTACTGCGTAAAAAATATTTTTTTCATATGAACAATAGTAGGATTATAAGCAGGAAATGTGTTTTTTAAATGTACATTTTGAAAATGTCATTCTGTGTTACATATGCAGATTGGGATGGCTTAAGACTGGCTATCCCATAGTTTCTCTTATATGAGAAATACTGAGTAAAATTAAAGAGCAAAATAAAAGATAGATAATAGGAAGGAGATTACAGATCTTTCCCAAATGGGAAAGGAGATCAAGGGATGGAGGGAGGAGAGGGCTAAGGGAGTTTTAAAACAGGAATTAGGATGTGATATGTACATGTATGAACTTCACACAAAGAATGCAAACATTACGTACTGCAAACATGCATCAAAGAAAAAGAATGGGGATCAATGGATGGATAGAGGGGAGAATGAGGGAGGGAAGGGAAAAGGGATGAGACAGAATTAAGATGTGTTATGTACATGTAATGCCAACTTTCTAGATGGAATGTACACATTATATGCTACACACATGTACTAATAAACTAAACTAAAAATGCTAATGTCTAAAGTGATGATGCCAAAGCAAAATCACTCATACACACACACACACACATACACACACACACACACACACAAAGATTGGACATCAGGAGACTAACTAGGAGACTACTGAGGTAGGGTGGGGGGAAGACAGGAGGCTGGCTTAGGACAGGGAAGGGAGTGGAGAGACAGAAGAAAGGGAATAGATTGGGAGCTCTTTCTGAGGGGGTGCTTGTGCTATTTATTGATTTGGGTATCATTAGAAAAGGAAAAGGCATGGAAGAAAGGCAATGGATGGAATTTAAGAAGGTTCCAGACATGTAAGGAGAAATGTCAAGTAGGAGATTGAATATATACAAGCAGAGCTCAAAGAAAATTTACAAATGAGATTTTAAATTTGTGAGCCAAGTGCTTTTTGAGTTTTACACCAAATATATGTATTCAAACTTAAAGTAAAAATTTTATAGAATAAGACAAATTTCTACATTCTGACACCAAAATATATCCAAGATCTAGAATTTATTAAATAAATGTTTAATAAACCAGCATATTCATTTAAAGAAGGTATGTGACATTATTTTAGTAATTAGTTTATCTGTATATATGCATTTATATAATGTGCATAAGTACAAATACATGTATACAGTTAACAGAGAGGGTTGAGAGAGAAAACATATGTCCACACGCCATGAAGAGCTGCAGTGCAGATGTGAATGAAACTCTTAGGTTGGAGAGTTGGATATTTTTGGATTTTATCTTTCACTGTGAATGTGTGGCTCTTACCATGAACTAGAGGAAAATACATTTAAAAATAAGACTGGGAATAAGAATGGATCAATACCAGAGGCTGGGGACTGAAAGGATTCACAGAGCTTTTACTGTGTATTATGACCTAGAGTTACCGACTTCTCAAGCTCTGTCCAAAGTTCAGGTCAGGAAAATACTTGTGGAGAAAATATACTTTATCCTTGTGGCAGTTTCATCTTTGCATCAAAGCAGGCCAGCTGGAAGCTGTGCTCACCCTGAGAACGTCGTCCACCGAGCTGAGCTCTGCTCTGGGACCTCACCTTTGGGCTGCTCACGCAAAGCTAAACACAGCTCTGCAGGACCTGCCTGACGTGTAGGCAGCAGGGTCGAGGAGCTGTCCCCTTGATGACTCACGCAAGACTTCCCCGAAACTCAATGACAAAACTTTTTCAGCACTTAAGGCAGGTGTCTTAGTTACTTTTCTCTCTTTTCTGAGACAAAATACCTCACACCCAAACATGGAAAGGGGGAACGGTTTATTTAGCTCAGTTTGTAGAGGTTTCAGTCATAATTGGCTGGCTGCAAGGCAGAGTTGCACATGGCAGAGGGGCATCACAGAGGAGAAACAGTTCATGATGCCCACGGGGTAGCAAAAGTAACAAGGGACCTTAATAGCGTCTTTCTGGCCCTTTTATCTTATCCAGACTACCAGGATTAGGGTGGTGCCAAACCAATCTGTGGACTGGTTTAGTAATCACACTTAGCCCCAGCATCACACTCACTAGATTCAGCCATTCTGACCACATGAGGCTTTGAGGGGCCATCTAGACCCTAACCGTAACAGCAGGTATGTATGGTGCCCTTATGGACAATGTAAACCATGTTGCTAATTTTATTTCCTTTGTTATGGTTATCAAGAGGCTCAGCAACTTGAAATTCAACATTCACAAGTGATTAGGACACTTGACTTGAATGTTTATTTTACACCTTTATCCTAGACATATTTTATATTATACATAAATATGTATATATCTGATTCAACTTTTATATATATATATATATATATGTTCCAATCTTAATTTTTCACTCACCTATATTTTATCCCACCATGTCAGATCTTACGTGTCACCTATAACCTGGAAGAAAATCACTGAGATTTTTAAAAAAAGTTAGAATCTCGTCACTCAAAAGGGTTAAATGAAGCCATGGACCTGGATGAGATTGCTTGGGAACAGAAAATAAAGAAAGAAGAAAAGCCCAGAATTTGACTTTGAGGAATCTATGTATTTAATCATTACATGCAAGTGGAATTCAGCAACAGACATGAAAGGGAAGCCAAGAAGGAAGGGGGAAGTGAGAAAAGTCGGAAGCCAAGAGGAGAGGCTGGTGGGCAGACGCTCCTGAGAGGAAGCTGCAGAAGGGCAAGACAGCCAGGCTCTGAGGCACCCACTGGCTTTGATACCAGAGCTTTGCAGGCAGAGTGTGAGAAGTCAGACTGAAGTGGCTCATGGAGCACAAAGCAGATGAGGAAATGGAAATACTGAGATTAAGCAATTGATAATTTTGTGCATGTTAGATATTTTTATTTCTTCTTTTGCAAACCTTTGGTTTATGTCACTTTTATATGAGGGCTTTATCTTTTATTAGTGCATCAATATATGTTATACATTATGATTTCTTTCTTAACACTATGCCTGTTAAATACACTACAGATTATTTTTGGATGTGTTTTTTCCTATCCTTAGTGTAACCTCGATGTGAACTGGAGTTCTGCTGGCTACATAAGAGCTACCTCGTGAGTCTGGGTCACTTGGCTTCATCCATTGAGCTAATATATATTCCATGCTTTCATGATTAATTGTACAAGAACTCACATTATGATTTTAATAAAATGTCATAGTTCACTACAGCAGTAACCTTGGTGAATACAAACAGGGTACTTTTAAATCCCTGAATGAAAACTGCAAAGGACCCAAAGGTTTATTATAGGTTTCCTGAAATCACTATTTCCCCAAATATTGTTGTAATTACTATTTTCTAATAAGACCGAGATGGAAAGTAACTGATCTCAGGCGAACCTTCTCAAGGCTGTCACGTGGACCAAATAAGGAGTCAAGGATGAGCTTGACCCTGGTCAGGGGCGACACCTGCCTAGGCAGCAACTTCCCCACAGATCAGTGAGCTGATGCAGGGCGTTCAGAACAGAGATAAGGAACTTCTAAAACATTTGCCAGAGCATCAGTGCCTACAGCATGCAGACAATCTCTTACAGGATCGAGACCTCATTACTACTCTCCATGCCTGTATTTTTGCTATGTGTACACAATCTATTTCCAAAGTGCCCCCAGAAGGTCTATGAATAATTTGCATGAATCAGTTTTATGAAATAGAAGATTTTTAAAGAAATCATGAAAAAAGAGTTATATATATGATACATTTTTAATTACTTGGCTAAAACTACTTCTTAGTTCAGTTAAGTATGTTTTTCAATAATTATTCCTGTTAGATGTGACCATTAGTTTAAGACTCTCCATTTCTAAGGCACAAGTATGCATTAAGGGAATAACTCCTGTCCAAGTATGACATTTTGAAGAGTCGTGGGAGGCTTGCAAGTAGTTTGCTGCAGCTCAAGCAAAGCCCATGTGCCCAAGTGAGAGCTGAAGACTTTTCTTTTTTCTTTCTCCCATACCCAGGGGATGTTTTAATTTTGAGAACCAGGGTGAACTGAATATAATTTGCATTTAGGCTGGGATGATACAATTCAATGTATGTAAATGTGGATGGAGAACACTTAGACTAAATAACCAAAGAGTGCACACTGCAGTCTACATGAGGTATTCTTTTATTAATGAGAAGTGATCAGGGATATTTAATATTTATGGTTATTTCAATAAAGTATCAGTTGTCTAGAAAAATATTTCTAGGAGCACATGCAGTTAACAGCGTTCTTAGCCAACTGAGGCATTACCTGAGGCGTCATGGCTCACATGCCATTTCAGAAGGGTTAACCTGGAAAACTAACCTATGAAATGACTACAAACCCACAGACTCGGTCCCCAGTCCATGTGCAAGACGATACCAGTGTAGAAAGATTCCTTGGACTGGTATACTACAGAGGGTTTAGTAAATGTCATGTTTGATTCTCAAAATGATCTTGAAAAGGTTTAGCTCCTCTTCAGTATTTTCCTTTATCAATTTCCTGCTGAAAAGTATTCTTCTAAATAATAATTTAAAAGGAGATTTTTCAATGTGCTTCAGATTTTACAGAAAATTTTATGCTCTATAAATTCTGTGTAGTTTTAATTTTTTCTACTGAAAAAACAGAAAAGAATAAATAGTAAAGTATGTACTGATTCCAAACCAGTAAATATAATGAAATAGCATTGCATTATCAGTTAAACTAGTACCAAAAGCATTTCAGAAATGTTGACAGGAAGAAATTAGTAAACTTATCTTTTTTCCTCTCAGAACTGAAATATCTATTTTACACACACTAAAATTTCCATCAGATTTTCTTTGCCTCACTAGCACTTCAAGGACATTGTGAGCATTTTATCATATCCCAACGCCTTTCCCCCGGTCACAACATGAAAAAAGCCACACACGAACTTTCGGGAAATTCAAAAGGGAAAAAGAAAAGGCAAAGCAAGGTCAAGAGAAAAGGAAGGTGTCATTCACTTTCATCTTGGAGGAGCGAGAGTCCAGGCAACTTCCTGAAGTGAGGCTGATCTCCTTTCACCTTCACTGGAGCCCAGTGCAAGGGCTGACTGCCTGGAATATCAGCCGCAAGGGGGAAGGGCAGGCAGCAGTTCCAGGGCTTTAACAACTGTGACTTGGAGTTGATTTATCTCAGAGAAATCTGGCTGCTGCTCCTTCCATTTAATCCTCTGGGTCGGGCTGTGAAAATCGCTCCCACAGAATCACTATTAACACTTCTGTGCTCACTGTTGTCCAATGGTAACCATAGAGAATTAACTTACAGGAAAAACAAACCTTGTTTTCTTCTTATTTTTCTCATAATGGCAGCGGATGTAATAATAATTAATACTTAGCCTGACTTTATTTTCCCACATTGTTTTGCTAATGGAAGAAAGCCCCTTTCACAGAAAGAAGCTGAGGCGGTGCGGGGTGTGGGGGACCTGGCGGCACCCTCCTGCCCTGTCCCTCCCAGTCTGGAATCTGCTCCGGGCTCACTTTGCGGGAAAGTTGACCTAAAAGGGAACCAGCTACCAGCAACAGGCAGGGACTCACACTGCCTCCCCACAGGCGCACGGGGTCTCACTACTGCCCAGGGTAGGGAAGCCAGTGCGCATGCATTTTAAAGATGAACATGGGAGCCAACGAGCGAGGGTTTCTCCACTGCTTTTAATTGCTTAAGCATCTCAGAATTCCTACTGCAGCTGGGGAGCGCTCTGAAAAAAATGTTTTAAAGAGATATAAAGTGACGACTCTGTTTTAAATCACTTATTCATTCCTTGGGCTTAGTATTGCCATCTTCACTTCCAGACCCCGGGCTCACCCAGGTGACCCGAGACAGGGACCTGAGGCACGCAGAAGTCTGCCGCAGGGGGCTGCGCCGAGACTGCAAGGCCAGGCCAGCCCCGCTCAGGAACCGGGTTGGGGAGTAGGGGAAGGCGGCAGGGTGAGGACTAGCAGTCCAGAGTTGGTGGAGGTGACTCTTTCTCTATTTCTCTGACAGAACAGTGGCCGACAGAGAAAGCGGAAGGCCGAAAAGTGCACTTGACAGAACGTGGATTTTGCACCGTTATCCCAAGCCTTTTGAGCACGCGCGCCGGCACTAAATGTTTCTAGCCAAGTTCGTCCCACTTGCAAGGCGAGGTTCTCACAGCGCTCGCGCTCGCCCCACGCAGTCCCTCGACGGCCCAGCGGGGTTCAAGGATTTAGGGCCTGGGGGCCGGGGAGACCAGAGGAGCGAAAGCCGGTTCGGCCGCGCCTTCCCCAAGGCCTTCCCTTTGCAGACCCGTCCCCGGCTCCGTCCCCTTCCTCCCGGCACCGGCGCCCCTCCGCCCGCTCCGCTCCCTCACCTGTCCACCGCGATGGCCGTCATGGAGTAGATGCTGGCGAACACGGCGGTGATGGGGAAGAAGTTCTGGAAGCGGCAGTAGTTGGCGCCGAAGTACCACTCTCCGTGCAGCGCGTAGATGAAGTTGAAGAGCGCGTTGAGCGCGGCCATGGCGGCGTCGGCGAAGGCGAGGTTCACGAGGAAGGAGTTGGTGACGGTCCGCATGCGCTTGTGCGCCAGCACGATCCAGATCACCACGAGGTTCCCGAGCACGGCCACGGCCACCACGGCGCCGTAGGCCAGCGACCAAAGCGCCACGCGCCAGGGCGGCTGCAGGAACGGGTGCGCGGGGCCGGCGCGCGGCGGGGGCGCCCAGCTCGGGGCCGGGGAGGCGGACAGGTTCCTCGGCGCGGCCAGGGCCGGCCACCCGGGGTCGGGCGCCGCGCTCAGGTTCCCCGCGGGCTCGGCCATGGGGGCGCAGCCCGCGTCCCAGGAGCCCTCGGTGGGGACAGAGCCCGGCTCCGCCCGGCGGGACGCGACTGCCCGGGAAGCCCCGGTCGTGCGCGGGAGTCCAGGTCCCGCCGAGCCGCGAGCGCAGACCCGGAGCCCGGCACGCTTTATAGCCCGGCTGTCCCCGCCCGGTGACGCGGGGTGCCGAGCCCCGGCCGCGCCGCCCCGCCCGCGCCTCCCCCCGCACGCTCGGCTCTGCTCCCCGGCTCGGGGTCCCCGCGGGGCGGCCCACGTGCAGCTCGGGTCCGCCCCCCCCCCCCCCGATTTCCCCCCAGGCGCCACCTCAGGGCAGCGGGCTGGCTCCTGGGTAAGTTTTCCTGCTTCTTGGGTCTCCAGAAGCAGCTCGCACTTGGCCGTGCGGTTCCCTCTTGGAGTCAAGGGTTTGAACGCGAGGCCAGGGAGGACAAACTTAGCTTCCGGGAAGAGAGAAGCAGGACTTCTCAGGGGAGCCTGGCGCTTTGTGGAGGTCTAGCTGGAGGAAAGAGCCTGCGCTAGATCCGCCCCGCGGAGTTATCAGGGTGCTGCAGGAGGAAGCTCTGCTTTATAGGTCTCTCCCAGGGGTGTAGAGATGGGGTTAAGCCTAAGGCGAGCAATCTCTCAGCCATGCTCGAACTGTCTGAAACTGTATTTGAAAATGAAAAAAAAAATTAAAATAAGATTTACAGCGTAATTATGGGTATTAGGAGTTTGAATACATTACCTGCAAACACACAAGGCATGAGGAGGACCTCAGTAAATATCAGCGCCTTTCCGGCTGCCAACGTGCATTGTATCTGAACACTACCAGGTGAGCAGCGAGGCAGGGCGGAGGACAGAGTAAACTGGGCACAACTGTTATTCGCGCACGAAGTAGTGCATGAGGAACACGATCATTATTCAGTGTTATCATTTCCTGCTTCTTCCCCGACAAGCCTGTGAAAATATGACAAATTATAGGTGAAGTCAGTAAAGACGCCACATTTCTGGGTTACTAATTCTAAGTCAAATCATTTTATATTGAAAGGCAGTTTAATTTTTCTAACCCAGAGTCTAGAAATTGCTTGAGTGACAAATGCATGCCTCTTCCTTTCCTAATGACACCAGGAGGACTCAAGAAAGAAAACCTCTTTGGTATGACACACCACTCGAGATTGTGAAATGAATTATGCTGTGGCTTGGTAATAAACAGGTTTTGATAAAAATGTTAAAGATGTAAAATTGCTTAGTTGTATAGAAATACATTAATTTTATCCTATTGCTTTGTTTATAATACAGGGAATCATAAGTGCAATTCTGTCTTCATGAGGCTTGTATAATAGTAGAGGTGATATAAAAAAAAGCCTAAATGATGGATTTCGAAGCAGATACAGTGAAGGAGGTTTAAAGAATTTTTTTTTTAAATTTTTTATTTTGGTGCTGAAGAAGGCAAGGACGGGACTTCGATGGTGGCTTTCCTTCTTATATCCGCCTTCCTTTTTCTCTCCGGGGCTTGGTAGGGTCCTTGCCTGTCATTTCTCAGGTGTATATTGAAAATACTTCTTTGCAAGGCTGTGACAGGTACTGAGAATGTGGCCACCAAGCAGCCAGTGGTGCACGCAGGCCTCACAACACCTTCAGTTTAGTGGGACTTTGACCGCTAAGGCAGGTGCAGAGTTAGAAGTAGGAAGGAACAGAAAAACGAGGATGTTTCATTGCATGGGAGGAAGCTGCCCCCTCTGAATGATGGATTCTGTCATTTTCTCTTAATTTCTTTGTGAGGAGGGGATGAAGTTTCGTAAAAGGCAGAATCACCAGAAATGTGTACCCTAAAAAATGAGTTCCAAGGCAATGGCTAAGGATGGAATTTCCTGATTAAGAGAATTTGGTGAACAATCTGCCCATGGCAGCTTCTGATTCTGAGTCCTGCTTTTACCTGAGCCTACTCAGCTGTTTTATAGACATTTTCCTTTTACCATAAGAACTCCAAAAATCATAGTCCTGGACTACTGAAAGGAGGTACAGAGCAAACGGCAGATTACAGTAGAGGAAATGGCAGGAACTGACAGTCTTGTACTGTGGCCTTTACAACCTGGTGGGGGGGCACACATGAGTATGCGCTTGTGCGCGTGTGTGAAGCTGCTAGGACAGCCCTGGAGAGTAGGGGTTGGAAGGCTCCATATAACACCAGGCTAAATGGGTTATATTGCATAAGTCTAATGTGAATCAAGATCATATATGTGAATGCTTACTTTTTATTTCTAATGATCAAAAAGTGAATCTATTATAATGAAGTATAATATTTAAATTATATTTCTACTGAATTTTATGTGGGTCTATTTTTGCTCTGAATGTATAATAGCAGTGTGCTGCAGTTATTTGTGGCAATTTATAATAAGAGGATAAATATCTCATGTGTATTCATTGTTCTTTCCTCTCTTAACAACTTGACACTTAGTGTCATGTATTTCATACTTGAATTTTTATTTTAACAGGCCTCCCCAAAATATGCATAATAGAATAGTATTCCAGGTAATGTTGCTGGCTAGTAGAATTATTTCTGCAAAGAGCTTGCCTAAATCCCAGAGTTATGTCTCTGACAATCACCTTCTACTTGGCAGTTTTCTCATACTTTTTAGTTTTCTGTGTTCATTTTTGCCCATTATTTGGAGATAATTTTCCTTATCAATTTTAGATCCTTACTGTCTTCCACTTTGACCCTTGATTTACACTTCTTCCCTTGCTATTTCATCAGAGTTGCTTTGCAATTACTTTGAGTCATTTCTACCCTGTAATCAGCTCCTGGGGAATGCTAGCAGTGACTCAGTCTACACATCTCCCCTTCACTGTGCACACTTATTCTTTCCAAATTCCTACTCTCCACGGACACTCTCTCCATGTGTGCCTACAGTCGGTTTCCATTTCCCAGGTTTTCATCTACTCCTCAAATGCCTTCCTTCTCCCTCTTCCTTCCCAGGCTCAGGAAGTCATCTTGTCTCCACTTTAGCCTACAACATAAAAACCCATCAGCCAAAAATTACAACGCGCCTGTGTTTACATCCTCATTTGCAGCATTTTTCTTTTCTCAGTGCCGGTCGTTTGTCTTCTTCTAAAAGCCCGGTGTATCTGTGCCACCCGTTCTCTCAGTCATCTCTCTTCAACATTCGGTCTTTCTGGCCCATTTTCTTTGGTATTGAAATGTACATAAGAACTTGCATTAAAGTCTCTTTCTGAACCATATCATTCTTTAGTTACTGTTTTTGTCTCTCTTTCTCCATTCTTACATGAACTTCTTTAATAAAATACCTAAATTCATTATTCCTACTTCCTCGTGTCATGGTATCAGTCCCCCCCGCCCCAATATCGGGAATTGAACTCAGGACCTTGCACTTGCCAGGCAGTCAAGGCACCACTGAGCTACATCCCCAGCCCCTACAATACCAGTTTTAAGTACTGAATGTTTAACAATCTCCATGCACTTTCCTGCCAGCTGTCTGCATATTAAACCAGTCACTTTCCATCCATAACTTTCTTGGCCTTTCTGTAGCAGTACTATTTGACATTTATATTGTTTCCCAGAGCTGTCAAGACAAAACAAGTGTTTTTGAACACTAGAAATTTATTCTCTCACAGTTCGGGCAGCTGGAAATCTGAAGTTAAGTTGTGGGCAGAGACCTTTCTGGGTGTCAAGAAAGAGTCCATTCCCTGCCTCTCTCAGCTTCTCCTGTGTTCTTTGGCTGGTACGTAGGTGACTCCAGTTGCCACTTTTGCCAACACATGGTGTTCTCCCTGGTGTCTTTACTTCATCTTCCCTGTGTCCATCTCTGTTCTTATGAAGACATCAATCATTTGATTAGAGTTGACCCTGATCCAGCATGCTTCATTTTAATCTTCCTACTTCTACAAAGACCCTATTCCAACTAAAGACCCTATTTCCACATTCACAGGACTTGAAGGGGGATAGAATTCTACCCACAACAGATCTCCCCAAATTTGTGTCCTTTCTGTGGGCAAAATATATTCACTTCATCCCACCATTCCCCAAATTCTTTACCCATTCCAACATCAACTTGAGTCCAAAATATTATTTAGGTGTCAAGTCAAAAATCCCCATCTGCCATGGTCTAAGTCTGTGGAAGACTCTGGATATGGTCCATCCTGGGGCAAAGTCCCTCTCCTTCCACAGGGCTTTGAATGTGAAGACAAGTATTTCCTCCCAACGTAATGGTGGTACTGGCATGGGATGGACCTCCCCATTCCAAAATGGAGATGAGGGAAGGAATTAAAGGATAACTATCGAAAGTAATCCCACAATGCAGCAGGGACAAATTTATTACATTCTAGGGCCTGAGAAATTAGGACTTCTCCCCTGATGGAACAAATCCAATAACTTACTGGGTCCAGTAGAGTAGACACACATTCTTAGCAGTTTTTGTATTCACTTTCTTATTTCTGTTCTCCTTGTGTTTCTTCCCGAGTTTAAATTCCTGTTATTTCTCCTGTGTATTCAATGACAGGCTCATCATGTATCATTTTGATTTTGGTCAAAATTCTTTTGTCAACTGTTGTGTTCTGGGGCTCAGATCTATCTCTGTGAACATAAATCAGATCAGTCATTCCCCTGCCAGAAACTTTTCAGGGGAGAGCAAGGAGGTTGTTCAATATTAGAACCCCGTCTGCCTCTTTAATATCATCTTTTACCCCTTTCTGACATGGTTCTTTTCTTTATCTGAAACTGCTGGGAACGCTTCTAACACATCCTCACATTTTACATATCATGTATTCACACTTCTGGCCTTCTTCCTGGAAACCCTTTTTATGCCTATTATTTTATCCTTGTTCTTTAAATTTTATTTGACTTTTCTTCATTTTTTAAAAAAGAGTTTCCAGGAAGGGAAGTCCATTGCAGTACCTATTTATGTCAGTGGCTTGGCTTATTTCACACTATCTTATAATTATGATTTTCCTATTTGTCTTCCCAATTAAACGATAAGAATTTGTGAGTGGGATATGAATTATGAGAGCATAAAACCTATAACAAATATTTCAGTGGGATTGCTAGGTGCTTAGCATATCTGATCTTCTTGTTTATAATTTGAAATTGACAGCCCTAAATTGGTTAGTGACTTTTTGAAGGGCATATTTAATTAACGAAAGCCTGATCTCTCAGAAATAAATGTTATTTAATTGAGTTTGTCATTTGTAGATGAAGTTTATGTTGTATTGCAAGTTGTAATTTGGTGCTTTAAAGTGTTATTTGGTGTTTTAAATCATATTGGGAAGAAATAATTTTATATTTTCTTTAAAAAAGTACACAGGCATATTTCACATTAAAAATAATACACTGGTCTACTGGTATCTTTCCTTTCCCAAGCGACCTGATGTTAACATTATCTATTGTTATTATTAGATTCACAGAAGATTGTGTTAGATTTTATTTTGGTACCAGTCATGTAGTTAATTCAAGATGTTATCATACGTTTGTGCCCTTAATGGCAGAATTTATGAATTGGTTTTTTTATACACACAAAAACATGGAGTATTTGAACACTACATTCATTCACTGTAACAAAATACTATAGAACATCAGCTTTTGATCCTCTTCTATAAAGTGTATAATTAAAAATGGCAATTTTCTTTATTACTGGGTAATATCACTAGGAATAGTGCTCCTGTGCCCTCTAATTACATACTTAATACAAAATCTACTAATGTGTTCAAAACTTTGGGCTCTGTTTATCAGTTTTACTGATAAAATCACTGAATCTTATGTACATTTTCTCTAACACATTTCAGGCAAAGATCTATAATTCATATTATATTTCTGTTTTACATTTCAAGAAATGACTTAAAAAAGATTTTCATATTCAGTTAACTGAGGTTTTACAAATTCTCAGTGAAGAAAAGATAAAATTTTATTTTACTGGTTGGGAGTGTAAGAAATTAAATTATTTGGAAGTAAACTTCACTTCCCACATTCTCCAAATGAATCATTTGTGCAAATGAGACTGTAATCAGTTACTCAGAGGTTTCTGCTACAGAGAATCATGTTTATTTTATTTTACAATTATCTCTGTTTAAAAATTTGCAATTTTCATAAGAGATAATGTGGAATCAATCTTTCTTCTTTAGCTCATTCTGTCATGTTTGTCTTGTGAGTCACTTCCGATGTGTATCCCACGTATGAATGGGCTGTCATCCATACAGTTACTGCTTTTCTCTGCTACACATATGGGGAAGCAGTGACCCATAGAGTTCAAGTAAAAGAGGTTTGGGGAGAATGTGAGTGTATTTTGAATATATAATTCTTATTTCTGCAAGATAGCCTTCCCTTTTTAGTAAAAGAACCACGAAACCACAAATGCTTAAACTTTTGTATATTTACCAGCAGTCATTTCTTACAGGCTTCGTTTGAAATAATGACCTCACTTTGTCCTATGCTTTAAGAGATTTGAGACCTACAGTGGTGTGGTAGCATTGACTCAATTGCAGTATATTGATTGAGCATGATTTTATGCTAAGTGATATTCTAGGTTTTAGAATTATAAAAGATGTATGTGTTGATTCAACTTAGCTATGGAGTTTTCCTAAATATACTGTGTCATTTCCTTACAGACAGCTACAATCTTAGCCTGTTTTCTGCAGCTATGATGAATACCGAAGGGTGAGTATTATGTGAAGAAAGTTGGTTTATTTAGCTCACAGTTTTAGAGGCTGAAAGTCCAAGACTGGGCAGCTCATCAGTTCAGTTTCTGGTGGAAGCCTTGTGGCCACAGTACAGCGTGGTGGAGAGATCACCAGGCCAGAGAGGAAGCAGGGGAGACCCAGGGGAGGTGCCGGCCTCTCTTCTGACACCTGTTCTCCTGGGAACTCTGAGATCCAGTGAGAGCCCCAAGAATGCCCCCCGAGGGTGTTGCCTCAGTGACCTTCCCATGGGTCTCAGCTCTTCATGGTGCCCCAGCTGTCAGGATAGCCACACAGCACAGGAGCCTTTGGGGAACCCATTTGAATCACATCGAAACCAGAAGAGATAATATGGAAATGTTAGCTACCCTTTAAAGGTTAATGTTACGTTTAATTTAATTCAAATGGCCATCATAAAGGGCAGGTTTAAGGAAGGCACCTTAATTACATAGATCTTCTTTGTCCTTATAACAATGTAATACGGAGGTACCTGAGGGATTCATCATATAGAGGAGAAAACAGAGGCTTCAAGAGATTTTGTCCAAGACCACAGGGATGGTAAATGGAGGGAGGCACAGCACAGGGCCAAAAGATGAACTCACCCACCATAATTGAGCACGATGAATGTTGAAGGAAATATTTAATTGGAAAATGGAAGCTCATCTGTTGCCAAGTGAAGTGTTGAGTGGGAACCAATATGTAAAGGGACTGTGAGCAAAAATACCTCGAATTCCTCCTTACTTAAAAACAGTCAATGTTCTTAAAATAATAACCCCCAATGCAAATTATTAAGGAAGTAGAAAACAGTACAATAAAAAGCAATTTTCTAATATACATAAAAAACCATAAGGGATAACCCTCAATATTTGAGCCCAGGAATGCCATTCCTAATGACTACTAGTTATTTGATCTAAGGAAGTAATACAAAATTCACACAAAACCTTTTTTTTGTATATCCTTTTATTGGTACATTTTAGGTGTACAATATAATGACATTCATCATTGGAGATATGCACCTTTACATACTCTCTTCATTTTATTTTTTTCCCCTTTCCCCTGCCCTCCCTTCAACCCCTCCATCCCTCCCTATTTACAAAGACTTTGTTTCCATTTTTTCATTTTCTCATATTAATTCCATTCCCTTCTTTCCTTTCCCCTACCCCTCCCACTTCCCCTTCCCCTTTGCCCCTTTTCTTCCTATTTCACATTATCTGTTATACCTTTTAGTCCTTATTTACAGTTTCAGGTTCTCACACTAGAGAAACTATTCTGTATTTACACGTGTGTCCTATTTATTTCACTTAAGAGTATTGCCTCAGTGTGCATCCATTTAACAATAAATGTCTCTAATTTCTCATTTTTGATGGCTGAGTAGTACTCCATTTTATAAAAAAAAACACATTTTCTTGATCCAGTCTCCAGTCGATGGGCATTTAGGCTGTTTCCAAGTTTTAGCTATTGCAAACTGTGCTGCTGTGAACATGGGTGTACATATATCACTGTGGTATGATTCTTTTAATTCTTTGGGGAAGATACCCAGCAGGGGAATAGCTAGGTCAAATGGGACTTCCAGTCCTAGTTCTTTGAGTATCTCCATACTGATTTCCACAGTGGTTGCACCAGTCGACACTCCCACCAGCAGTGGAGCAGGGTTCCTCTTTCCCCACAGCCCTGCCCGCATTTGTTGTTGGTTGATTTCATGATAGCAGCCATTCTTTCTGGAGTGAAGTGGAATCTCAGCATTGTTTTCATTTGCATCTCTTGAATAACCAGTGATGTTGAACATTTTTTCATATGTTTATTTGCCATGTCTACTTCTTGTGATCATTTTATCTAACTGTGTATCTTTTGTATTAAATGCCCACCACACAATGGGCACTATATATGATGTCTATCATACTGGAATTTAACCCCTAAGTATAGAAAATTGTTCTGGTAAAATAGGAATTAATTCATTGAGCACTTTGCATGTGCTATGCGGTGGTCCAGGCATGTGATTTACATGTCTTACCTCATTTATATGCCCTAAGGGTCTTCTGTGATGATGCTTTTATTCTAAATTTTTAACAAAGAATTGAAGCAGAAGATTACATAGCTTTTCTGGAGTCACATATAATACCTAGGAAATATTAGGAGGAAGAATTGTACTGAGAATTTAGTGTCAAAGTCTGCAATCTTAGGCATTCTGTTATGCCATCTTTCAAGAAAATAAATGAACAAAACATAAAACAGTCGGAAAACAAATGAAATGAAAAGTTGGTTCTGCAACTGAGTGCAATTCAACAGTGTTCTTTCCCCAGATTCCCTGCCTCTAATCAGTTCATCTTCAAGAGGAAAACAAAACAAAATTCAACAAATGGAACAAAGACTCTATTAAAAAAATAAAGCCTGAACATTGTCTAGTAAAGTTGATGGTCCAAAGATACTGTTACACTGTTCTTTTGTCTGAAACAACCAAAACTCAAACAATAAAAATAGGAAAGAAAAGTTCTTCCATGGAACCTTCAGGGAGGCTCAGTCCCAACAGGTAGGCTCAGTCCCAGACTGACTCAGCAGGACTGGCTTATGTCATCAAAGGTTGTGTCAAGGCCTAGGAGATATTTTTGAAGTGCAGATGACCTGGTAGAATTCAGAGCTGCCTAATAAATGGGACACTCTAAGGAGACAAATAAATAACTGGAACAGCAGACCATGAGCATCTCTGAAACCTGTATAGCAAGAAAATTAGGCAAGACAGGTAAGATTAAATGCAGACATGGGCATTCAAGTTGTTCCCGAATAGGTTCCAGGGTGACTTAGCTTAGGTAGATGTCAGACAGTTTTGCAGTTGCTGATTTTAGAAATCCATGAGGAAAAAGAGAAAAAAAAGAGAATAGAAGGGAAAAATGGAAACAAAGTTTCTGTAAATGAGAAGAAGAGGGGAGGGAAATGGGGCAATAAGAAGCAAGATACATCTGTACAGGTGCAAATTCCCCATGATGAATGTAATCATGACGCAGATCTAAAACGTACCCATAAAATTAATTTTAAAAAGAAAGCCATAGAAATTCAAGGGAGAAATTATTACATAAATATTAGGAGATGAGAGCTGCCCTGTAAAGTATGAAAACTCCATACTCCAAAGCAGGTTGTTCATCAGAAAGTTTCCAGGGATAAAAGAACAATAGACCCAAACTCAAACTCCCTCGGAGGTGAGGTCACAGCTTAGGCTTTTACCTAGTGCCCTTTTGGCAGGCCGCTTTGCTCAGAAAGAACAGCTCATCCCATCCCAGACAGGAGCCAAACTGCGAATAATCATTATGGTGGTTAGGTGGGTTGTCATCTTGACCGAATTGAGAGATGCCTAGAAAACTGGCAAAGCGCATTTCTGAGTGTGTGTGTGTGTGTGTGTGTGTGTGTGTGTGTGTGTGTCTCCAGAGAAGACTGCTGTATGAGTCAGTGAACTGAGGGGGAAAACCCACCCTGAATGTGGGCAGCACTTTCCAGTAGGCTATCCCTTCCCACCTCCCTTCTCCTCCTCTTCCTTTTCTTCCTTCTCCTCTTCCTCCTCCTCTTCCTCTTCCTTCCTTAGGGCATAAAGCAGTTCTTTATGAAGAATTTTAAGTACATAGAGTGTGGACTTGAGTGAGGCTCACTATAGTCTGGAGGTGGGAATGTTTATACGCTTTTGGTGGTGGAATTTGTGAATCTGCACAAAATTTGGGTTTGGTTTGTAGAAGAAAAGTGCTGTCCCACCCATAGGAATAAAGATAATGGCTTACTTCACAGGTGAGAGGAGCGGTTACAGGGATGGGGTTAAAATAGACAGGAGCCCATCTATTGTATTTCTTAAGGTCAGGTTTCTGCCCTTTGTCTTATCAGCTAAGCTAATTTGTGGACTTGAGGTATCTTTAAGAGGCTTTGGGTGTGATGGGGCTGAGAGAAAAGAAGCATAAACCAACCTGGGGATATAGATGTGGAGAGCAGTGCCTGACTTTCAGTGTGTCCTGAACTTGCTCTCTTCTCAGAAGTACAATTTTAAAAGTATGCTCCCTTCTTGAACTGGTGCATAGATGTGCTTTTTGCTGCTGCCGTCATTGCCCTCTGGCTTCACTCTCCAGATTCTGCAGCCTTTGAACATGGACGTGCACCTGTGACTGCAGGGAGCTTCATACCTTCCGCCTTGGGCAGGGAGGCATCCTTTGGCCTCTTGTTCTGAGGCTTCCAGCTTCATGGACTGAGCCAAGCTCAGGTTTCCTCGGCTCTCCGTCCAGATGGCACTGTGGGGCTGCCCAGTCTCTGACCGTGAAAACCAACCTAACAACTTTCCTCACCACTATGTGTATTCTGCTGGCTGTGTCCCTTGAGAGAACCTGACTAATACAATGATCGGTAAAACATCAAGTACCTACTTAAAGGATTCATATGAAGCAAAAAGGAGAAAAGTAACCTGATAGAGAAATGTGAGACAGAGTAAATTCCTAAAGAGCCAGTGATATCTATGAATGGAAACTAAGGAAATTTAAAGAAACATTCAATTAAGTGGAACGCAGAGAATTAAAAATATAAAATTAAAAAAGCCATACTAGAATGCAAATAAAATGAATCACTACTGCAAGACAGAACATGGAGGGTAGATTTGAAAAGAAAAAATAATTTAGTAAATAATATACTTAGGAAGCAAACTATAGTCATAGAAGAAAAGAGTGACCCAAAATATACATAGAATTTCTAAGGACAGACTCAAATGGAAAGAAACAATACAGTTGAAGAATGTTACCAAGGAAAATGGTGGAATACGGATCTTCAAAAGTCTCCATAAAAGCAAGGAACAAAGCATCAGAATTGGCTTTCTCAGAATTCTGGTAATTAATAAAAACCTTCCAGTTTTCAGGGAGATATTTAATTAATAAAAATGGCTGAATACCAACAGGAGAGATTCGTGGTATTTTAATTTACCATGGCCATATCCCCTACTTCCCGGCTCAGAGTACTGGCTCATTGGTGAAGTTTATGCTGAGACACTGTTCCAAAACATGGAAACAAACTCGATTTAGATTCAGAAAGATTCATCATGTCATAATCAAAACTTACACAAAAGAATCAAGTCAGAACTACTCAAATGAAATTTGTAGATCTCCAGGTTAGGAAATAGGATGCTGCGTAACAGGCAGGAAACATCGAATCACTTATCAGTTTAATAAATCCATCTGGGTTGGGATTTTACAATACAACATATGTACCTTTGGAAGACAGTTGACAAATTCTTCAGTCAAACAAAAACAGAACAGAGAGACATTTTCAAACATGCAAGGACTTGGGTCTTCAGCGGCCATGAATGTTTTCTAGAAGGCAAACAGCAAGTAGGACAACCAGCAGGCGAAGAGCAGACAGAGAATCTCTTTGGACCCAAAACACAAACAACAAAAGGATGAATGAAGAAAGTGTGGTGTAAAGACGGGCACCATGGGCAGAGTGAGATCAGAGGCACCACACTGAGCCTAGTGATATCTGTAGCAATATTTCTACCATACCCCTCCCTCCCCCCCCACACAAAGGCCTAGTCATAGTTCACACAGGGATTCTTTCACAGTTTCTTTGTCCAAGACAATCTCATAGCATCCAAGTTGCGCTTGAGAATCCTTAATATCAGTCAGAAATTACAGTATGGGCATGGACCATGTTTTCTAAAGAATAAACATCTTGTCTTTAAACTCTGGGATACATTGCTGCTTCTTCACTTCAGCTCAAGGTAAACTGTTAGATCACATTCAGAGCCAGCATGCATGAAAATGCACATTTCCCACACTAGCCTCATACTTATTTGTGCTAAACCTTTTCACTGTGAGTTAAGAATGATGGAAGGGTCAGTTCTCCAATCTCTTTCTCTCTAGAACATATGCTAAATCTAGGCAATGAGAAGTATATTGCCTACACATTGTAATTTATTTCTCTACTTTCTTCCTTTCCTTTCTACCTCTTATGTCCTTTCTCTATTATTTCCCCAAGTTTGCTGATGAGAATTTTAAGCAATTCAATGCATGTGTGATGTAATTCCATAGGGTTATCCAGATGATTATTTTGCCATCGGAGTTTTTATCCTTAAGTAATTCAGAGATAATTAAAAAATGCACATACAAATTCACTAAAAATTGAAATAATTCCCTTAACATTACTTAAGGAAATAAGGAAAGAAATAATTTTCTTCAAGTAGCTACTGGCATGGGATGATAGGCTTGATATTTGTTGATTATTTGCAGACACTTGAACTTTCCATATTGACTTTCCATAATTGAGTTAAAAATTAATTTTTTATACCTCCTGAGAGGGTACATTGCCAAATGCTGACTGAAGAAGGTGTGTGTGTGTGTGTGTGTGTGTGTGTGTGTGTGTAGTATTTCGAATGGTGATCTATCATAAAAGAAATTTATGTTGAGCTTCCCCATTCTGTATCCATTCTTCCAGAGCTATCGTCTTTCTAAACAGAAGGTGCCCTGCTTTCTACCTCTGGCAGATTTTCCCAGTTACCTTCTGCTAACAAGACTCAAAGAATATTGGGTTGGAAGAAAACCACATTTACTCTCTTGTTTGTGCTGTCTTCCCGAGTTCCAGTGGCAGTGTGAAAAGTGAGGTTACCCAATAGAATTTTTTGACCATAGGCAATTGTATTTATAATTTTCACTCGGGCAGATTTATTCCAACTCTGATGTCTTCTGTTCTGTTTAGCAGATATTATTTCTTTTTCTGGAGATTTAGATTTTTCTCTCTGGAAGTACTTGACTTATTAGCATTTTATTTCTCTAGGAAGAGATAAGGTATAACAATTTTAGGGGTGAATGCTTGAATAAGTAATTTTTCAACAGGAAAATTCTGGTCTCAGTCTTTGTAATATTTACACTGCTCATTTTAGGTTTTTAGAATTTGCTGTCTGACAGCTATATTTTCTGCTGTGCTGTAAAAAATTGTTTCTGATTGAACCAGGGCCTTTTTTGCTTTGTTTCTGTTTTTTAGGACAGGGTTTTGCTAAATGGCTAAATGTTCCAGGCTGGGCTTGAACTTGAGATCCTCCTGCTTCAGCCCCCAGAGTCCTGGGGTTACAGGTGTGCAACAACATGCCCAGTTCAAAGTTGACTCTTTAGACAAGAGTTTACTGACCCTGTTATTCTCCTTGGGCTTGAAAGAACCTTATCACCTCACCTGAATAAATAATTTTCTTGGTTGACTGGAAGGAAAAATTAAACAAAAGTACATAGAAGTCTCTTTTGGCAGGACTATGGACCTCACTTGGTCAAGGTCCCTTGGATATAAAACAGCTGAGTTATTGGGAGGTGACATGAAGTCGTGTGTGTTTGTGTAGATAAATGACCTGAAGGGGTAAAGAGACACTGTCAGTACTGCTGACTTCTGTCACTCCATGCACTGCCACACCTCTACTTGCTAACCAAAAGTTACAACGGTGTCTAATTGACCCAGCAGCGAATGGTGATTTGACAGCATAAGAGTCTGGCTATAAGAAGGAACTTAGGAATAAAAGTTATGCCCATTGTTACTAGAATATATTATTGGAATAAATGCCATAACCAACTTGGAAAAGCTTTCCTTGCCCAAACCATTGGGAAAATGTTCATATCTTTTCATCCTCTTTAAATTGAGCTTGCTAGATTGCAATCTTCCCAATTACCTAAATCCACTTAGTGGTTAATATAAAACAATTATAGGAGAAGCAGAGGCCAAAAAGAAATTTCATTTTAATTTAGGATCTATTTGATAGATATTAGTTCTCATCAAGTCCTTGTCAAATGTGACTGGTAAGAAAAGGTGTGGATTCTGGAAATTAACTACAGATCATGGAACATTGAGGAGAGTGATGTTTCACATGTCACTAGTGGTGCCCAATTTGATATCAACAAGTCAAGCTGTACAATAAAAACTGGAGGTTTATATTTGATCTTTGCTTTAGCTTATACCTTCCTTTCATCTCTGTATTAGAAGGAAATCAAGTTCAATCTTCATTCATGTGGAATTGGCTCTGTTATGGCTGTGTCTATTGTCCCCCCAAAGCCTCATGCAGTCATAGGTGGGGCTTTTTCAGAGGCAGCTGGATCTAGAGTGTGTGAGGCTGGGATTGATTCCTGATGCAATGCTAGGCTCAAGGGCACCAGGATTAAGGATGTGAGCGCCACCCACCTTCAGTAGTCTGGATAAGATAAAAGGGACAGAAAGATGCTGTTGAGGTTCCTTTTTTGCTTGCTTTGCTTCCTTCTGGGTTCCATGAACTGTTTCTCCTCTGTGATGCCCCTCTGCCATGTGCCACCCTGCCTTGGAGCAGCCAACTATGGACTGAAACCTCTACAAACTGTGAGCTAAAGAAACATTTCCCCCTTTAACTTTGGGTGTCAGGTATTTTGTCTCAGCAAAGAGAGAAAAGTAACTTAGACAGGCTCTAATATGTATTATTATGCTTCCCCGGGAATCTACATTATTTTACTAACTGCCATAATAAAATCCTCTGTTATTCACTATATTGATGTTATAATGTTGATGTCTCAACCTGTGACCAAACTAGGACAGAATGCTTGAGCATCATGTGACCTCCAGTGGATGACTAATCAGCCCAACTAAAGAACAGGGATTATAGTAAATTGGGAAATTCTCTGGCCCACTTGCACAGGACCAATTGGAGTTATCCCTCTGACAGTAAAAAATAAGGTGTCTCTGTCAGATTCAAAATCAAAACAAGAGGCTGAGAGAATGATTGTGTTCTTCAGTTTCTGGGGAAAGTACATACCGTACCTGGAAATTTTACTATCCCCTCCTCATAAACCTACCAGGAAAGGTGCTAACTTTACATGGAGTTTTGAGCAAGAACTAGTTTCCTTTGAGCTTCAGAAATTTAGAATACAGTCAAATCCACTTAAATGACTTTGAAAGGGTCGGCAATGTGCAGCCACAGTGATGGAATCTGGGACAGTCTCTTCCTTCCACCTCTCTGTGACCTCTGGGATTTTGGACACAGTTTGATGCATCTTCAAGGTATGCACCTACTTTAGTCACTTTCCCATCATGGGACAAGATACCTGACATCCACAACTTGAAGGTGGAGGGGTTTATTTTGACTCATGGTTTAAGTTCATGGTCAGCCAGCTCCAAGCCAGAAATGGCATGGTGGAAGGGCCTGGCTGAAGAAAACCTGTCCACATCACGATGGCCAGGAAGAGAGAAAGAAGAAGCAGCTGAGGAGGGAGAAGCCCCCTTCCAGGACCCACCCCAGTGACCCCCTCTCCTGACCAGGATCCACCTCCTAACAGCACAGTCAGCTATGATTCACCAGTGGTGAGTACAGCATCCCTCAGATCCAATCACCTTCTAAAAGCCCCACTTGTGAACACTTGAGACTTTGGGGGGACATTCTAGATTGAAACCATAGCAACACCATTTGTGAGGCTAGCTAGCCATTGAGCTGTAACTGATGCTCTACTGCTAAAGAACATGTAGTTATTTTGAGACTTGAAAAACCTATCACAGCCTGAGCTGTATTACTTCATTGTCATAGCTGCAAAGGAAGTACTCAGAAACTTTCCTCATTAGGTGGGAATAATATATTCAAGAACATGCAACTAGGGAAGTCATTGAAGGTGTCAGTTATAAAAATGACCACAAGACTGCTATGCCTTAGGATCTTTTGTTAAATCTTCCTAAGACATTGCCTAGCCATCTGGCTAAATGAGACTCTTCCAACAATCAGTTCTGTGAGAATCCTAAAGGGCAATGTGAACTACAGATCTTTTCTCAGGCATGGAGGGTGGATGCTCAACCTGGAAAACATGTGCTCTGTGAGTGGTTGACAGGTATATGTAAGTGGGAGAAGGAAATGATAACTTCACTCAAAGGGCAGAATTAAGAGAGATGTTTCTCATGGCAACAGGTAAACAAGGTGATAATAATAATGAGATGGTATGAATTTTCATCATTTCTTAAGCAATTGTCAATGGACTAGCAATACGTCTAGAAAATATAGCTTAGATAATTAGAATATAAAAAGGACCTCAGCATGAGGTGCTATGTTAGGGATAACTTCATGGGTTCAGAAGCAAGAAATCATGGTGCAGCATGTTGATATTAAAAGAATCTCATGGAAATGTAGAAAAGGACTCAGACCAAAATGTGAATACAGCTGTCTGTTATTATTGTGGAATTTGAGGTCAGGATACTAATTGGATAATAACATCTATAGATGCTCAATTTCCTTATAGAACATAGTGTAATATTCACGTGCAGCCTGTGGAATCCTCCGATATGTTCTAAATCACCTATAGATTAATTATGACACCGTGCACATGTGAGTGCTGTAGAAGTGGTTGTTGTGCCATGCTGTTTAGCAAATAAAGGCAAGGACACAGTCTGCAAATATTCAAGACAGATGCAGTTGATTTTTAGAAAATTACTTTTGATCCATGGCTGGTGAAAGCAGTGATACAGAGCCTACTGGTCTGGGAGCCTTCTCTTCTCATCTTGATTCCTTTAAAGTGATTATTTTGATACATGAGATAAATGGGAGGGAGAAATCAAGTAATGAACTGATAAATAGAAAAAAATCTAGGTCTCACAACTGTCTCATCCAGAAATCCACAGTATCACTAACTGTTGCTTTTCCTTTTTCTTTTCTTTTTTTTCTTATCAGGAATGTCAGAAAATAAAAGAAGCAATGGTTGCAGAATGAGCAGACCCAGGGCATCCATACCTTGTATGCAGCCTTCATTGATTCATTAGTCAGGGAACTAGATGGGTACCAAAGTGTCTTGACCAATTTAGGCACTCAGTCTACATTTGGATTTATGTATTCATGAATGGAAAAAAAACCCCTGACTCTTTTAAGCCTAGAGCAGAAAATATTCCAATACAGACCTTCTTACGTGGCGTACAATCAGGAGACTCAATTTAGTGCAAGTGCAGTGGAACAATTTCTGAGAAACATCAGACCTTACCACCCACAAAATAATGGAAAAGCTGAAAATTTGAATAGGCAATTGAAAAAGCTGCTTAATAAATTAAGAGGTAATAAAGGAATGAAGGGAACTTCCCATTGAATTAGTATGTGTTGAAACTCAATGTATGTGGCATCGATGGCCCATGGTTGGACAGATCATTTAGACATTGAGAGAAAAATAGGGAAGAGGGAGCAAGGGATGATTTAGACACATACATTTCTGCCCTATGTCTAAGACCTTCTTTTCTTCTAACCCTGATTCTGCAGTATGGGACCTGCGTTATGTCTGTGATTTACAAAGGAATAAATACTAATATTGAGCCTGATAATATTTCCATTTATTTACATAATACAAATTAGCATGATACTTTTCCCCAGAAGTTAAACACTTGTAAATATTGCTTCATTTACATTGTGCCAAAGAAAAGAGAGAAAAGACAGATAATACTGATTCAATGAAAAATGGTAAACAAAGACTTGATTCTAAAAGATAAAATTGGTTTCACGAAAGAATATTTTGTCGTGATTTCTCTTTCTTTAGTAACTGTATGTTTGTATAAAATAGTTGAGAAAATAAGACTTGAAAAATATTTTTTTTATTGCAGGAAACAAAAGTATAGGTAAAAGTAGTGACCATCACTCTGAATTGATTCCAAACTAACACACACTGAATGAGATTCCTCAATCAATTCAGCTAATGAGAATTAAATGAGAATCAAGAAATAAGGTTCCTATTGTGACTTGAATATCATAACGCAAAGTTACTTAGTTATAATAGCTATTTTGACAGCAATTCTTAAATTCAAGGAGTAAATATGTAGATATGGTGGATATTTAAATTAAAAATTATTATAGTGAAAGATGCATTGCCATGAATCCCTCTCAAAACATTCCAGCTCACTTTGAATGCACTATGCGGTCATTCTTGCCACTTTCTGAAGCAGTTCTGAAAGTTATTTTTCCTGAGTGTCTTGGCTGCCTTGGTAGCCTGAATGGATTCAAGATGCTTACCTTTCTTTCATGATCATTTTGACCGTGGAGAAGAGCCAGAAGTTGCGCGGTGCCAGACCCAGTGACTACGGTGGGTGAGGACAGTGTCATGTTGGATGGCACTTATAGCATGCATTTTTTTTTATTCTTAAATTCTTTTATTGGTACATTTTAGATAAACAATACATTTACATTTATCACTGGGTGCTTGTACCTGTACATGATGTATCTTGATTCTTATTTTTTCCCCATTACCTGTGCCCTTCACCCCCTCCACCCTTCCCTATTTACATAGACATCATATCCATTTTTTTTTCTCAAATTTTTTCCTTTCCCTTCTTTCCTTTCCCCTTCCTCTCCCTTCCCCTCTACCTCTTTGGACCTTTTTTCCTATTTCAAATTATCAGTTACTCATTTTAATCATTTTAACCCTTATTTGCACTTTCAGTTTCTCACACTAGAGAAACTATTCAGTATTTACACATACGTGTCCTATTTATTTCACTTAAGAGGATGGCCTCGATATGCATCCATTTAGCTATAAATGTCTCTAGTTTCTCATTCTTTATGGCTGAGTAGTACTCCATTTTATAAAAAAACCACATCTTTATCCAGTTTCCAGTTGATGGGGACTTGGGCTTTTTCCAAGCTTTAGCTATTACAAACTGTGTCACTATGAACATGGGTGCACATCCCTATAGTATGATTCTTTTAATTCTTTTGGGAAGATACCCAGCAGGGGAATAGCTGGGTCAAATGGGACCTCTAGCCCTAGTTCTTTGAGGTATCTCCATACTGATTTCCATAGTGGTTGTACCAGTCTGCACTCCTACCAGTAGTGGAGAAGGGTTCCTTTCTGCCCACACCCCCGCCAGCATTTGTTATTGGTTGATTTCTTGATAGCAGCCATTCTTTCCGGGGTGAGGTGGCAGCATGCATTTTTCATCACATCTCATAAGGACAGTCAAGAAAGAGGACTCCAGAGATGCTTCAGTGAGTGATGAGAGTGTAGGAATGAGTGTGTTTGAAGCAAGAGGGAGGATTATGAGGGAGAAATGACAATGTGTCTTTACTGTAATAAATTTTTGTATTTAAACATTCATCCTATGTTTAGATCACACTTCATAGCTATGTGGTTATGTGATATAAGACAAGTTATATATTATGCATTATACGTTTCATTCCACATATCTTAATATCGCTGATTTCTGCCATTTGTCCATCCCCTGAGAGGCCATGTGGGAGCTGGCTGAGTGTCCCCCTGCGTGCCAGGTGTGACTCAGTTTCCCCACCCTTTCCCTCCACCTTCAGTATCTGACCTTTGTCATGCTTTGTTCTTTCCCCACATTGACTTCACTCTTGGTTCTTGTTTGATCAGATACTTTGATAATTTTCATCTTCAATTTAATTTTATTCTTTCCTAAAGTATAACTTTCTGTTGTAAGAAGCCAATTTTAATAATTTTAATACACATTATTTGTTTTCCTTAAACATTTTGATCCAGTTTTGTAAATACTGCAAAATTAAAATCTCATTATTTTTCTTTTCCTATTCTTCCATCTTCAAGTCCCATGGTTTACCTTCCTCTTTTGTAAGAATTCGGAGATGCTCTTCTATTGTCTTTTGAATTATAAGTTAGGAATTTTTTTATTTTTGATGATTTTTATAGTTAAGATTTTTATTTTGTAAACTTGTATGATTATTATTTTTTAATTTTAGAGTTAAAAAATGCTTCTTAGCCAGAAATGATGTAACTAACTGGCTGCATTTTGGCCCTGAATTCATCCTCTGTCTCTTTGATTTACAAACCTGTTCTCCTCTACCTAAAGGACCTTTTCTTCTATTCTCAATTAATTTTCAGCCCTCTGTATATGTGCCTCTTATTTTTTTGCTTAACTATTATTTGTACTTTATGTGCCATCATTAATCCTCCAATTTTCATTTTTTCTTTATTGCATCCACTTCTTTGCATGGTTGCTCTGTGATTTAGATATTTCTTCAACTTGCTTTGTCAAGACATTAATTCAACTTTTCAACTATTTCCAATTTCTCATTAAATCTCTGTACTGGTTTATCTAACTAGTAAATTGTGTTGTTTGGTTTGCATTTATTTTTGGGTTCAGAAATACTTTTTTGAAGCCAGAGCTAATCTTTCTTAATATCTATTATTTTATCAAGTTCACATTTTTATCTCCTTCATCAGCTCTATTTTGTTGAATATTCTTCTGTCTGTTTTGACTCATCTTTCCCCGTGGCAACTGGATCTTTCTGAGGCACTAGGTCAAAACTTGTTTTCTTGTTTTTTCACCCGAAGGAGCAAGAACAGCACAGCCACTCTGCAAACCTTACCTGGAGTCTGAAGGCCAGAGGGACAGGAAGCAGCAGAGGCTGATCCCATTCAGTGCTGAGGGCCACCTGCAAATCTCCTGGAGGAGTTTCAGGTCCAGACGGTGAACTGTGATTTTGCCACACAGCTTTTTCTCTTAATGCAGTCTCTAAACCCAACCACTTGGGTAAAGGGTGCCTCTGTTTCTCAATAGAGAACACAACAGACCGCCAAATGAAGCATTCAAAAGACCTCAGCAACTGTTTGGTTCAGGAAAACAAAGATAGAATAGAGAGCATAAGGAAGAACTACTTGTTCTTCATCATCATCATCATCATCATCATCATCATCATCAGTAATAATAGGGGTAATGGGGGTGCTGGGGATGGAATCTAGGGCCTCGTGCATGCTAAGCACACGCTGTACCCCGAAGCTGATGCAACCCTAGTATTGTTCTTAGACTCCCTTAATGTCTCCCCCAATTGTACCTTCATCAACTCTAATCTACACTTTGGGAATTTGTGTATAATATTCCTGAGGACAGAGAATGGGCTTTATATGTATTTTGTCCAGGTTTTCAGCCTCCTGCCTGCTCATGCCCCCACACTCCATGAGATTTTAGAGGGATATACAGTGTAAGATCAGAATAAATATTTAGCTGATTACATAAGTCAGTATTTAAAAATAAGGTCTGTCAACATCATTGTCTTATGGCTTAAAAAGGTTGTTTGGTAAGCCTATGCTACCTGAACTTGAAACAAGTAATGTATGTCTAAGTAAATATTACAATTCTTTTCTATGACATGTTAAATTCAAAGAAACTTCTTCATATAAACTATTTTCAATACAGAAAGTCTTTTATTCTGGTATTTTATCTTCAAGCAGAGCAAAAATATGGATAATATAATTAAAATGTATTTGTATGTTTAAATTCATGGCATAATGTGAATAAAAAGAAATACAATAAACCCCCATGAAACCCAAAGTTCATGGCTTCAGTCATTCACCAATTTTTCCTTAGAACCTAACTAATAATTGACCATGGAAAACACAATTATTTTTTTGGCAAGAGGTTTGCAAGTAGCCAGTCTAAGAGTGTTGTTCAGTTTTCCTTGCTGCTGATTGGCTGCTGCTCTGTAACCCATCCAGCACATGCCCCGGCCTTCCCACGTCAAAACAGGGTGCTGTACCACATACAGCTATCTCCAGTGTTCTTGGTTGTGTTCTCTTAAAGCCCTAAGATCCCTAAAATGCTGCCAGAGTGCCCACACCTTCTAGGACTTCAGTTTTACAGTATTTTATTAAATTAAATTAAATTAAATTATATAACTGCATGAGATAGCATATTTAGGGTTCAAACTGTAAAAATCGGCATTTATATGCATTTTCTGATCATATCTGAAGTTTATGGTGTTTCACAGGTTGCAGGTGCTCCAGGAGCATAACCCCCCGAATTTCGGGAGTCCACTGTAGTCCTTAGTATTTTCTCAGGAAATGGATCTGTTTCCCAACTTTGAACGATTTTTAAAAATCCTATATTTCTGGAGAGATTTTTGGATACATGAAATTGAGACTAAAAAGTATTTTGAGGAAAATCATATCTCGACTAACTTAGTAGAGTAGCTCTTCTGAAGGGATCCATCTGTTAAACAGTAAAGAAAAGAACTAGCAATAAATGTTCATGACTTAAAAGTCTATGATCTCAGAGTGCAGGCTGCCCGTAGCATGTGGTATAACCAACCTTACATTCCCACTTGGTATAGTATTTTAAAAAATATTTTTGTGTGATGGCTCTTATTGTAGTTAGTATCCACGGGACTCTGAATATAGCTTACTTACAGTGGAGAGTTTTTCTCATTTGTTTTCCGAAGTACAACACAAAAAATCAAGATAACAAGAACTACACTGCCAGAGCGATAAAGCAAGAAGAGCGAAACATCCGGTGAAGGCCTTGTGAGCTTCTCTGTTTCTATAAAGACCCAGGAATCTTAGGGACTTTTGCATTTATTTATTTATTTTTCTGTACGAGAGATCGAACTCGGGACCTTGCGCTTGTGAGGCAGGCACCGGAACCACTGAGCTAAATCCCTGGCCCCTACTCACATATATTTTATACATATTTAATAGACTAGGATGTAATTTGGGTACCAAGTAGCTAAAAATTATTCTTGGAAGATTTGGAGTAAGAAAAAGAGTCTATGTATACGTGAGTTTCTAAGGTGGAAGAAGAAAAAGAGTAACTTAATTTGTGATTTGGATTTATATTTTAATTTCTCTAAACTCTTGGTTTCTCACAGCCTCTACCACCATAGAGATGCCACAGAAAATTTCTCTAAAGCTTCAGAGGAAAAATATATGACAAAATGAATTGAGGTTCCGTTTTTCCTTTTCAATAAAATTCGATTTTTCTTTAAAAACATTGGGGAAAAACCTATCATTAAGAGTTTTCAAACAATTTGAGAAGGCCTAGTAGTCCAAGATGATAGAGGTCAGAATGACCAATTCTAGTAAAAGCCTCTCCAGACTGGGTTAAGAAACACACACACACACACACACACACACACACACACACACACACACACGTACATATTCCTTTTCAGAATATTTTATAAAACTACCTTATTAATTTGCAAGTTGGAGAGTTGAATGAGCTAAGATTGGAGCAAAGTGTTTTCTTCCTGGGAAATAATTGCAGTATAATGCCATCAACTGTTTCAGAAGAATATTTAATAGTGTTATTTAGAAGCGGTGCACAGGGTTATTACAGGATTGAGCCATTACTTTTTCCAATATTAACAATTATTTAAGCCATTTCTTTTCAAAGTGTGTAGTTAAAATAACATTTCAATTACAAAGACTGTAACATCCCCGGAAAAGGAGCACAGGTAAGGTGAGCCCTCCTCTGCAGAGAGGAAGAAAACGGCAGCAAAACAAAGCTGACTTCATTACCTGCAGTGCAGCCAAGTCTCTCCAGTCAGAGTTTTTTGGTAAGGCAAAACTCTGGTAGGTATCAATAAGGAGAACAAAAAATAATGAAATGAAAAAATAGAGCTCAAAGGCTTTGTTTTGACTGAGAACATAAGCAAACGTCAAGACATCAAGACTGCACCATAGCAGGCACCAGGCACACGGGACTCTGAGCTTCTGGAATCTGCTTAGTTACAACTGAAACAAGCATTAACTATAAAATACATGCTGGACTTCACTTACTATGACAAAAGAAGATAAAAAATATCTTATTAAGGTGTTATTCATTAATTTTATTAATGTTAAGTAATTTTGTTGATTATTAATTTTATTCATGACAAATTTAATTATTGCTTTTATTAATTATTAATTGAATACACATGTAAAAGCAAGGCTTTCAAGTTTTTGGCAAAGTGTTACTATGTGTTTAGTTGTGAGACTAGAAAAAGTGAGGATAGAAAACTTATTTACAAAAAAATGCCAACTAACATACATGTAGGAATGGTACGCTTAGAAAAATCACCATTTTATTGTCCCAATATAATATTTAATTTAGACACTCATAATCAGTTGATTCTCAACTCCATACAACATGGAGAATTTCTGAATTGTTTAATGCTTTTATTCACATGTGGTTCTTCTCTTCAACACTGTTCAAAAATAGGATTTCTTATACCCATGACATGTTCAATTAATGTTATTATAAAAATCATTTGTTGGGGAGCTACATGATTTGTGAAAGGTATGACCTAATTGCTCTTCAGAAGTTCTTGGAGAGCAGTTGTAGACTATGACAGCAGCTATGTCTAACAACAACAGCAGCAACAACAAAGATTCTCAACAGAATGATTATTGTCAAATTGCCTAATGAAATGCGGCAGTAACATTCTCCATTCTTGTATTCCTTGAAAAAGCAAGGCGTTTCAGACGGTCATAATTTATAAAGCAGAAAGCCCTTCTTTAGCTATTTTGTTGAACAAATAGATTCACATAAGTTTTGTTGTATGAATCAATTACCTCGAGTCCCTTTCGCACCACACACATTTACTAGATTTAAAAATAAATGAGCCAGTAACTGAACTGAATGTTGAATTATTACAAGATGGAAAGCTACAGTTTATTCTTTGTCAGTTACCGATGACATTAGAGAGGCTTCGAGGGACATTAGACATGATAACTCAATAATAAAATATCTATACAAGTATTCTTACTACATGAATAAGCTCAAACCAAGTGTTTTAGGAGGGCTTAGAGGTGTGCAGAAGGGATGGTGACAACTGGCTGCAGTTCCCAGTGAAAAGCAATGGGTGCTGAACCAGATAAGTGGTGGTGAATAGATGATCAGGATGATGTGTGGAGTGATGGAATACTACTCAGCTATAAAGAAGGACAAATTTGAGACATGTGTAAGGAAATGGATGCACCTGGAAAATATAACTTTGAGTGAAATAAACCAGACACACAAGCTCAAATACCATATGGTATCTCTCATTTGAATGAGGCAAAGTGCAAAGGGAATAATAAAGGATGGGTAGAAGGGGACTAGGAGATGGATCTCTTGCAATAGTGAAGGTGTCCAAGGGACAAAGGTGAGGGGGGAAGAGGAGGGGATGGAGAAATAAGTGGAATAAAGGTGTGCTATGTGCAGGAACCTAATAACCCTAATCAGTGCAAACACTATATGCCATAACTTAGCTAAGATTAAAATATCAACAAAAAAACTGGGAGAGGGGACTTAGAGGAGGAGGGAGGATGGGGAGGTGAGGGGATTAAAAACAACCAAGCTGCGGTATGTACATGTACCTGCCCCCCAAGGTGAGTGTAAACTGCATGCACTACAAACATGTATTACTGAAAAAAATGCTAGGACTATAAAGATGAATGAGAAAAAGACTAGTGAGTGGTGGAGTGAACAAGTTACACCAAATTTTCACACTAGTGCAGTGGTGTGATGTAAAGTCTTTGAAATAAGTTTAATTTTATTTCTTAGTTACGTACTTTATTCTGGGTAAATCACCTAATCTCTTTTTGTTTCAATCCCTTAATCCATGCGATGGAGGTGTTATTCTCATCTGCCTGTCAGCATGGTTGTGCTAACACATTTTGCATTTAGAAATAAAAGTGTATCCACTGCCACCATTCACATAATTTTCAGTGGTCAAGAATGGCTTTATTTTGCAAATGGAAAAACCACTACTAAGCTGTAAGTAGAATGATGTCTTTTGTTTTGAAAGAGTGTTATACTAGAGCAAATCAAAAATAATAATAAGGGAGGTATTTTCTGACAAAGTTTGGGAGTAATGTTAGGTCTGTGGTCCATGAGTTATGGCAGGGTGAACACTGCAGCCACCAGCACTGCCAGTTGGTATTCTCTGGGCAGATGGGAAAAACATGTCCATGTCACCAAGATGCTGAGGCTGACATGCATTTAGAGCCCCATGCTAGCTGCATTCATGACTTGACAGAGACAACAAACATGAGTGCCTTTGTAGCTCTGCCTCCTCCCAGCACTTGGTGTTTTAACGTGTGTGTCATGGTTTATTGAAGGGGTCTGGAATCTGAGTAGTTGTTAAGTCTCTTGAGCAGGACTAACTTCCATGAAAAACCAAGAAAATCCCACCGAGGAGGGGGTGCTTTGCACCTTTAAGTTGCAATTACTGTTACATTAGAAGGTAGGATGTGGGGGAGAGAGGGCTTCTGTAATATGTTGATTACATCTTAGTCTTTGAGGGTCTTTTGTGTACAGTGAAAGTAATGCTTCTTGTCATGCATTTTTGAAAGGAATGTCCTTACCCATGAGTGGGGACATGCAAACATGCATATAGGTCTCAAAATTGAAGTGTTTCATAGTTTATTCAATCAAACATTTATGCATTAAAGTGATTAAGTGAAACTAAAGTGAAATACACTTCATATCACATAGGACTATGAAAAATTCAGTAATATCTTCCAGAAGATTTATGTTTAGTTGTGTATGCTTAAAATAGAAAACACAATATGACTCTAGTCTATAATCATTGCTTATTTTATAAAGAAGTAGAAGACAGGAATCTGAAAGTTCCAAACACAAATAATTAACACATAATTAATACATTAATAATTAATATCTTTAATGAATAATTAAAGATATGCAAATACCAATTACCCTGATTTGATCATTAAACATTGTATACACATATCAAATTATAACATCTATACCATAAATATGTACAATTAGTAAGGATCACTTGAAAAAGTTGAAAGATGAAAAGGTATGGTGTATTGATACTTTGTTGTATTTACAAGTTCAGGAAGGAAATATGGTAGGGTTACTTAGACATAGAAGGGTGGTTTGTAGATATGGGTGGTACAGAGGGAGTACATAGGGGCCCTATTGTTTGGATAACATTTTGATAAAGGGCTTTACCAGATAGAAGAATGCAAGACATAATGTCATAAAGTTTAAGAGGGTTGAGAACAAAAAATCATAGATACAGTGATCCAAAGAAAACTTCATTAAGTCGTGGTAGATGAAGTCCAGCACACTGAAGAATGAATGTTTCAAAAATAACCAGGATCCAAGCCCTCTTAATGGTGTCTTTCTATGTGCTTCCTAATCTTTTCATTGTTCAGCAAGCTGACACAGTCCTTTGTACTAGAAATATCAACTTAAGATGCAGGACACTAAAATTTGTAATAATTTGATACAGTGTTGGTTGTTTTATTTTTATATTTGAATCTTGTTACTGTTAATCATTACTAATTAATAACATACTAAGCTGTTAGATATGTTCAGATAACAATTGTCTTTATTATAAATTTGTTGAAAGTAAATTATCTTTTTTAGTTCTTCAGAAGAAGAATGCTATTTTTAGCAATTACCCTGATATGTTTTGTAAAGTGAGTCATTTGTTCTGAATAAAGCATCTTGGCAAAATTTTTTTCTCTTAAGTTCCAAGCCATTTAAAGATATTCAAAAAGTATTGCTAGATAGATATTTAGTAGGAAAATAGAAAAACCTGTTCAGAAATATTCTCTCAATAGAAAGAAATATTTTTAATCCTTCTTTCTTCAATCTGAAATTTTGTGGTCACTTACAATTGTGTTTCTTTTCATATCATAAAATATGCTATTCATCTTGGGAAAAAATAGCAATTGTTATGTTCTAGCCTATTTAGTAGATCTTATTGTTATATTTGTCATTGTCAGTAATATCAGCAGTTTTTAAAAATAAAACACTAACTGTAATAACTAACTGGCAGAACATAACTGATTCCAAATGGGCAAGGGATACGAGGTGGACACCAATACATCTTTTCCTAAAGTACACAGAGATAGTTAAAGAATTTATTTTAATTGTATATTTCTATTTTGTCTTTGACAATTTTCTCTTAGCCCATGACTTAAAATTATTTTATTTCAAATTTATTCGAACCTTGATTTCCATCCCAAACTGACCCTTTGTAGCACCCTGTGTAGTAGATCCCCCCGAAACCTTCTGTCTGGAAGATTCAAGGTGCCTGGGTGGAGGTGCTGTGTGCAGAGGAGAACTGGGTGCCAGAGGGGTGGCTGTCTGGGGCCGAGTATGGTCGAGGGAGAGGGCTGCAACTCAGCTAGGGACAGCTGGGGACCCTAAACAGCACAGAAGCCTGGAGGGCAGCACTGAGTGGGAAACAGAGGACCCAGCCACTGCGGCCCCAGCTTTGTGGCTGGTGTGTGGGAGGGGACCATGTGCCCAGGAGCAGTTAAGTGACCAAGCCCCGGTGATCTCACGCATCCTGCAGACTGCCCATCCTCACCAAGGAAAATCCCAAGGTCCTCCTGGGCTCGAAGCCCAGTTTGGAGGCTCCTGGGTCCTCTCCAGCTCCACAGTACTCCAGAGAAGCCCCAGCATTGGATGCCTCCACTGCAGGACCAAGCTGCTGTGGCACAGTGCCACCTGGTAAAGAGGGGCCTGGTAGTCATTCTGCCCAGGGGTCAAGAGACAGCCCCGGCTCCACAGTGGCCTCCTCAGGAGCCCTACACCTGTGGCCAGGCCTTATTTAGTCACTGGTTCTGGGGTCACAGCTGTTGCTCCCAGAAGCCTTTGAGCTGCTGGCGATCCCACGGCAAGCATGAGAACATGCTCCTCAACCCTTGCCTGGGTGGGCTTGTGGCTGGGCACCCATGGACACCCTGTCCAGTGCAGGGTGGCACCACCACCTCCTGACACCTACTGTCTACATGGTGGGTGTCCAACATTTTGGCTTCCCTGGGCCACACTGAGTGAAGTGAAATTGTCTTGGGCCACATGTAAAATATATAATAGAGTTAATACATACAAGTAACAGTCTTCCTCTGTTAATATTTAACTTACTAAATTGTCATGAAATAACACTTCACACCCAAGTTTAATAATTAAATGAGAAAACTTACATGTCTGCTCAATAACAAACAACACTTGTCTTCACAGGCACGAGGGTGTAGGCAGGTTGAAATGTCATCACATCTGTCAAGGCTATGTTTTATTTGCCAAGTCACATGGGTGTGTAACATCTGATATATGTACGTTTCACCTAGACTGAGTGTGTGCAGCGGCACAAGAGGTAGAGCTAAGGCCACACTGTGGCCTCTCCTTCAGAGTGTTTGGTGGTTACCTACACAGCCCGCATTCAAACACAAATGACTGATGCATGAAAATGTCACTAGAAGTCACATAATAATGTTAAAAGTTTATAATCTTATGGAGCCACAGTACTAGCTGTCTGGGGCTGCATGCAGGGCCTGTTGTCCAGATTGGACATGCTCAGTAGATTCAACTGAAAAGGAACTTCTCCAAGGCACATTATATTTTGTCAAATGTCCAAGCAAAAGACAGAATTCTAATAACAGGAAGAGATTCCCATAATGCATATAATGGGATCCCTATTAGACTAATAGTAGATTGGTCAGCAGAAACTTCACAGTCCAAAAGAGAATGGAGAAATATATTTAAAGTTCTGAAAGAAATAAAATTCCAACCAAGAGCACTGTATCCAGAACAGCTACCCTTCAGAAATAGAGGAGAAATAAAAGTCTTTCCCAGACAAGAAAAAAATGGAAAAATTCATCCCCACTAAAGAAACCTTACAAAAAATACTTATTCAAGGGGGCTCTAACATATGTGGAAATAAAAGTACACAAATAGTAATCGTGAAAACTTGCAGAAGAATACAACTCACTGGGAAAATAGACTGTAAATGAAAATAATCAAACCTTATCACAACAGAAAATCATGAAACCATACAGATACATAATAAAGGAGTCAGTAAAGGCCAAAGAAACACTGAGCTGAAAGATTTCAGAGAAAAAACCTGTGAACCTCAAGAACTTAGGAATCCCAGAACAGACCAAACTCAAACTCTACAGAAGGAAAGGAAGATGATAAGAGTAGAAAGGAAATAAAGACAAAATATCCCAAAATACCAACCAGAAAGTTGGTTTACAGAAAAAATAAAGAAAATCATAAAAGTTTTACTAGATTCTCAAATAAAAATAGACAAAGAAAAACTCAACTAAATAAAATTGGAGATAGATATGACAGCTAATGCCACAGAAATACAAAGAATCATAAGAAACTATTATAAATAATTATATACAGTGGTATCTTGGCTCATGAATTTAATTTGTTCCACAATTCTGGAAAGATGGCTGCATTTGTGTTCATGTGGGGAAGATGGTCAAGGTCATGTTCTTTACTCAGTGCAGAGCTCACAAATGGAAATGAAATTTTGCTGAACATTTCTGTTTGCAAGCTGAGCTGTTTGTGAACAGAAGCATTCTTTTATTTCCCATTAAGTTTATTGGTACATTTTAGGTATAAAATACAGTTACATTCATCATTGGGATCTTGTACCATTACATGAGTATCCTGGTTCTTATTTTCTTTCCCCTTCCCCTGCCCTGCCTTCACCCCCTCCACCCTTCCCTATTTGCAATGACTTTGTTTCCATTTTTTACCTTTTCTCATATTTTTTCTTTTCCCTTTTTTCCTTTCCCCTACCCCTCCCACTTCCCCTACTCCTTTAGACCTTTTC
>NW_004624830.1:4576051-4602781 GCF_000247695.1 Heterocephalus glaber | reverse complement strand
CTCCAATCAGTCTTATGTTATTCTTCTTTGCATTGCCTAGCAGCTGCTGGATTGATTTCTGGTGTTCCTTTACAATTTTAAAGCAATTTTTCTTTTCCTGGTCACTAATTGCAATCTTTTCTTCTATGTCTGAAATTCTATCTTCATATTGGTTCATTCTGCTGTGCAGACTTTGGATGGAGTTTTTAATCTCTTGGAAATCTGTTTGCATCTGTTTTATAGATTCCATTTGTTTCCTATGTTGGGATTCCATCATGTTCCTCAGACCCTCTGTTTTTTTATCTGTGTCCTCTCTAGATTTATTAATCATGTTTTGCACCATGAGCACAATCTTTGCTGTTATGTGAGAAATTATTTCTGATTTCATTTTTCCCAGATCCTCTTTTGTTGCCAGTTCAGAGAGTCCAGGTGGTAGAGTATCAGATTGTTCCATCTCGTTTCCCTTTGGGGTTGCTGTAGGTGACCCAGAAGTCTGTTTTTGAGGCTTGTTTACGTGTCTTCTCATTTCCACGGGGTAGGGGGTGCTTCTGACACCCACATGGCTCGTCTTCTCTGCCCTATGAGCTTGGGATGGCGGTGGGGGAGCTTCCTTCCAGGTGCTGGGACTGGCTCACCTTCTCTGCCCTAGGAGCTTGGGATGGCAGCGGGGGAGTTTCCTTCCATGTTCTGGGACCAGCTCAGCTTCTCTGCCCTAGGAACTTGGGATGGTGGTGGGTGAGCTTCCTTCCAGGTTCTGGGACCGGCTCAGCTTCTCTGCCCTAGGAGCTTGGGATGGCGGCAGGGGAGCTTCCTTCCAGGTTCTGGGACTGGCTCACCTTGTCTGCCCTAGGAGCTGGGGATGGCAGTGGGGGAGCTTCCTTCCAGGTGTTGGGACCGGCTCAGCTTCTCTGCCCTAGGAGCTTGGGATGGCAGTGGGGGAGCTTCCTTCTGGGCTGTGGCTGATTCGGTGTTTTCCATGTGACTCAAACAGAAGCATTCATGATCTATGGTACTTCTGTATTAGTAAACTGGAAAAACCTAGAAGAAATGAATAAATGCCTAGACACATACAATTTGCCACGACTGACTGAAGAAGAAATAGAAAAGCTAAGCATACCAATAATGAATAATGAAACTGGAACAGTAATTAAGTCTTCATAAAAAAGTTCTAGGACCTGATGGCTTCACTGAAGAATTCTACAAAACATTCAAAAAAGAACTAATTACAGTTCTTAAAATTTTTCAAAGTAATTGAAAATAGTGGCGTTCTTCTAAACTCAATGTATAATTAATCACTCTGGCCAAAACCAGACAAAAGCACAACAATAACAAAAAAGAAAACCACAGAGAAATACTGCTGATGAGCACATATGCAAAAATTTTCAATAAAATATTAACAAATCAAATCCATGAGGATATCAAAAAGATCATATGCTACGATCAAATGGGATTGATCCTAGGTGCATAAATATGCTTTGACATATGCAAATCAATAAATGTATCACATTAGCAGAACAAAGGACAGAAACCATGTGATCATTTCAATAGATGCAGAAAAGACATGTGATAAGATCAGTATCCCTTTCTGATAGAAATTCAACAAATTAGGTGCAGAGTGAACAGACCAAAGAAACAACAAATGACATATATAATAAAACCACACCCAGTTCTATACAGAAGGGAAAAAGCTGGAAGCATTTTTTTCTGGAGTTGACAACAGCAAGAAAGTGCAAACCATGATGTGTGTGATGAAGAAGTAGATGAGTGTCATAGAATACACAGGATGACGGAGGTGGTTTATCAGAGAAGGCCTTTTAGAAGCACTGCTATTTGTATGGTTGCCTGCTTGCTGCTGTAACAGTTATCACAGACTCAGTGGCTTAAAATTACAAAATTTTTTCTCACCTTTCCATAATTTAGAAGCCCAAGAAAGGCCCCCAGTGACCTAGAACCAAAGTGTCACCATGGTGTGTTTGTTCCTGGGTGCTGTGAGAGCCATTCCCTTTCCCTCTGCAAGTTTTTAAGGGGCCAGCCATGTACTCCTTGGTTCATGGCCTCTCTCTCCATCTTCAGAGATAGTGAGGATGAGCTGAAGTTTCACGCTGAACCTCTTGGACCACCTCATCTGTAGCCAAGTCTCCCTCTGCCTCACTTTTCCACTTAGAAAGATCCTCCTGGCGACACTGGGCTCATATACTAATCCAGGCTCCTGTCCTCATCTCAAGATCTGTAACATAATCACATCTTCAGAGTTCTTTCCACGAAAGTCACATGTTTACAGATTCTGGGGCTTAGGGTATGGATGTTTTTTGCTGTCATTATTTTGCCTAACAGAACTTTTAAATCAAATGTGAATGATGAAAGGAACTGGGAAAAGGTCATTGTATGCAGTCACTAAGTTTAGACAGTGCATGAACTGTGATAGGCACTGAAATTATATCAATGTGAACTTCTGGTGGCGAAAACCACAGAGATTGGGATGATGAAATTCTGCAGAATTTTAATTTACAACCCATCAAACAGACAGCTGATGGGGAGACCTGATCTGGAATCCAGTTGGGTTTATGTATTTACCATTTGTGATGTATTTCTGGGCTCATTTCCATTTTTCTTATATTTTGGGTGTTTTTCTTACATCAGTACCTAGAGACGAAGGCCTGAGCATGAATTTTCATAGAAACAGATTCTGAGATCAGGGTTTGAATGCCAGGAGTTTGTTAAGTGGGAAGGTCTCTGATGGGGAGGTAGGAAGGTAATACAAGAGAGAAGGCTGCCTGGCACTCAGCCACTTGTCCCAGGATGGTTGGATCAGGGAAATGGGGTGGGGTTGGGAGGAAGGTACAAATGGCCCCAGGGCCAGGAAGCTGCTCCATAGGCAAGAGTTCTCAGGAGTCACAGTTGGAGGGCTGGCTCCTGAGCATCTTACACCTCAGACTTCAGCCCTCTGCACAGGCAGGAGACACCAAAAGCAGTACTCTCTACGGTCCCGGAAGAAGGAGCCCTCCAGCTCAGGCACTGGGAGGTCCCAAGGCCCTTAACAAGCTAGCTGTTCAAGCATTCTTCTTCTCTCATTTATCTGAGAGAATGTGCAAATAGCTGCCAGCTATCGCTCCTGAGATTCTCAATCCTGCTGACATGGCTTGAAAGAGCAGGGGCACCTGGCTGGGGCAGGATGTGCTGGGGACACCAGCACCTGTGATTCAGTCTGTTGGGGTCAGGAAGGAGGCCGCTCTGGAGAAGACGGACACCTTTCCCCTGAGAGTCTCAGGGCCCGACCCCAAGAACTGTCACACAGCAGGGCATCACACAGTACCGTGTAGAACTACATAGGGTTTACCGTGATTTCCAAATAGGATGGAAAATATTTCCCAGAGACTTGTTTGCTTTTAAGACAAAGAGAAAAAAGACTGCATTGTCTTATTTGTCTCCTCATATGGCTAATTTATTTCTAGAAAATACCAACACTTTCTGAAGAGGCAGTTGCCTGCTGCTGTACCATGCTTTCTCGTGGGGTCTGTCAGAGTGTGTTTTATGGCTCTTTATTTCCTCTGTCACACTCCTTTCTGGGTGATTTCTTCCTAGAAACTCAGATCAAATTGAATTTTATCTTCCCCTGTGTACTCATTGAAGCACAGCCCAAAACAATTCTGACTCTTCTTTCTTGTAAACCTAACTTTATGGCACAGTTATGAAATAAGTTTTCTGGAAGGGAAAAATGTATAAAAATGTCTTTATTCAAGAGTAATATGGACTATGGCATGGGAGCATGTAGAGTCTAGGAAGTTTAAACCTTTCAACTCTGCTACTATTGCATTTGTTAAGGGAGAGTTAATTTACTAGAATAGATGTTTCTCATTAATTCTATGTCTTATGATCAATATAAAATGTTACCTGAACATATCATAAAATGAGTTTTTTAAAATAAAAATGGGGCTTTTATTGTTTTCTTTGTTTTGAGACAGGGTCTCGCTTTGCAGTTCAGACTGGCCTTGAACTCATTATGTAGCCCAGGCTGACCTCCAACTCACAGCAATCCTCCTGCCTCAGCCTCCCGAGTGCTGGCTGGGATTACAGGCATGTGCTAAGTGCAGGTACAAATTCCCTATGATGAATGCTATCATTATGTATATCTAAAATGTACCAATAAATGTTTCGCTTCAAAAATGTTTTTCAAATATAGTAAAAAAAAGGCCCAATTTGAGTATTACCTTCTATTAGCTAGTACAGGATGTTCTGAGTGTAACACATGAGATTTACTATGGCAACAGTAGCAGTCTTTTAAGGATGCTGTTCTCCACTTATTTACATGGACTCTGGATCTGTCAAGTGGTCAGTATCATGCCACAGAAGCTTGGAGAGAAGCAGAGATAATAGAATGTCATCCACACTATGAGTTTAGGACAGCGATCTCCCGGGTCCGTGTCCTAATGTGGAACCTGTGAGTGGTGCTTCATGTGACTCAGGAGTGCATGTTACTCTGTATGATGATGCACATGGTTTGGGTGAAGACCTTGGGAAAGGGTGTCTTGTGCGTTGAAGAGACAGGGAATGAGTGAGAGCTTGGACGAACACACTCGAGAGAAGAAGACTGAGGTGCAGATTGGAGTGTGTCCCAGGAAACAGCAGAGTCCACACCAGGCAAGGACCTAGATCTGAGAGAGGGACATGCTACCAACACCCTGGCTCAGACCTGTGCCCTCCAGCGCTGTGGAAATCATCTTTACGTGATCAAATTTGTAGTCACAGGAACCATATTTCTACCGATAGGAATTATTATTATTAAGTGGTCTGAGTCATTGTACTTATTGTCATTTATTTTCTCTATAATTTCTAGCAAGATAGAATAATCTAGAAGCTGATGAAGCCAAGATGAATAGCAACCTATAGTGACTAGGGTGAAACACAGTAATGGGATTCACCTAAAATGGCATCTCCATTCTCCACTCTTTCCAGCGGTATATAGGCAATTGGGAATTCAGCTGAAAATGAGGTAATGAACTGTAAATGGGTCACTTAATTATTCATATTCTATAAAATACAAGAATGTAGCTTCAGAAATAAATATTGAAGTGTCTATAGAATACCCATCAACCTGGAAAATTGTAGTTCCACAGATTTATTTTTCTAGCAAGGAATAACTCATTTATGAATAGTTAACAGAAAGATGTAAAATAAATTTATACCTGAATTAACCAAAATATTAAAAAGGAGAAAGAACCTTCAAATACAGTGAGGATTCTTAGGAAATTCAAGATTAATATCTTTTGATTGCCCTTTAAGGTTGTTCTTGGTGTCCTTCTTCCGTGTTAGAATTGATTAGCTGAATTTCAACAGGTAGAAAACTAATTTGAATACAGATTATGAGTTGTTGTGTGGCTTATAACTCAGCGAATATTAATTTGTTTTTTGTGTGAAAGGCTGATCTAAGTACCATATGCTACCAAATCACTATCAGCATTTCCAGGTAGAGCATTTCTCACATTTTATTGCAATTACTTCATTACTTCTGTCCTGTTTAAGGGATTATATAAAGATAAACATTATATTTTTTAGTGATTAGGACTAATTGGAACACTAATAATTATTGGAAGAAAATATACATATATAATTTTGTTTAGTATTCAAAATTACTGAAAAAATCTTGTATTTTGACGTTTTCAACCTTTCCTAACATTATGTCATTAAGCTTGATTTGAATAAACTAAATGGAAAAAAATTAAATCTTAGTTTCTAGGTGTTTGAAAATTTAGTATTACAATCTTCGTTGTTTGTAAAAAGTAATGGGTCTCAAAAGCATTAGGGTAATAATATCAGAAACCATGCTGTAGACTTCACAAACTTGAGGCCAATTAAAATGAATATTTATATTCTATGTATTTTTGTATATTTATAAATTTTCCATTAAATGTGTAATACATTTAAAGCATTGCTCACAATTATACACAGTTATCCTTCAGTAATCACGTAGGGCTGGTTCTGGGACTCCCCGAAGACCCCAGATTCGGTGGATGAGCAAGTCACTTGTGTAACATGGGAAAACATTTGCATATAATGTAAGCACGTCCCCAGACAATTTAAATCATCTCCAGAAGAGCTCCAATTTCTCAAAAATCCTTTTCAATAGTTTATATTTTATTTTTTGTGAATTTCAAATACTTAGTGACTAAATGATACCCAAACATAGCTTTTAAAGGATATTTGTATGTTATCATGTATTTACTGGCCACTGGAATAACATTCATCCTTAAATAATTTATTCAAATCCCTTATCTTTATTTTCCATTTGTATTTATTATTTATATTGATTTATAGGTGATGTTTATGCTATCTTAATTCTAAAACTTATTTGCCTGCATATGGATAAATTTCCTACAAGGTGTCTTCAGTTTTCATCTGTTTTTATGTCATTGTTGAAAACGTCCAATTTTTATTTTGCGGTCTATTTTCACTAATGTTTATTCTTCTTGTGTCATCGTTGTGAAATGCTTTCTTACAAAAATGTCTTCAATAAACCATGATTTTACCATTCAAATTTAAGTCTTTATAGACCAAGAATTTTTTTTGTGTGTGGTCTTTATGGTAAGAAATTCTAGGGCATTTATTGATAGCTAGTTATCTAGCCAATAAATAAATAAATTTTTTTTCCTACAATCTGTTATGACAGCTCTTCAATAATTCAAAATGCAAACATATATTTGGCTAGATGTTAAGTCCTTTATTCTGTTCATTTAGTCCATTTGTTTGCCTTCATAATTGGAATTTAATCATAATTATTACACTGTTCTAATATTTCTCAATATTTGGAAAAATTTAGATGCTATCCACTTCCCATGAAAGCAAAGCCCCTGATAATTTCACTGCTGAATTATATTATCTCATTTTAAACTATTCCAAACATTGAAGTAATTCTTCCACATTCATTCTATAAGGCTGGCATCTTTCTGATACAAAAACATTCATCAGGATATTTAAAATATCATTCACTAAGACCACGTGAGATTCTTCCCAGGGATATAAGGATGCTTAAGCATATGCAGGTTGATAAATGTGATACATTAGATTAGCAGTTTAAAGACAAAAAACATGATCGTTCAATAGGTGCAGAAAAAATTTGATGAAATTCAACATCTTCATGATAAAAATGCTTAACCAATTAGGTTATAGATGGTATACATTTCAGCTAGATTAAGGTTATATATGTCATATAGAAAATTTCATAATGAATGGGGAAAAGATGAAAGCTATTTTTTTAAGACTTAGAGGAAGAGAAAGATGTCCACTTTTTCCATTTTAAGTGGTACTTAATGTCCTAGCCAGAGCAATTAAGGAAGAGAAAAAAATAAAAGCTATTCAAATTAAAGAGAAGATAAATTGTCCTTGTTGCTGATGGCATTATCTTACACATGAAAAATTTTAAATACTTAAAGAACTAATAGAACTAATGAACAAATTCAGTAAAATTTTAGGCTCTAAAATCAATGCATTTGTATATGATAACATTTGTATATGATAATGATGAGCTATTTGAAAAAGAGTATGCCTGTAATCCCAGCACTGTGGGGAGCTAAGGCAGGTTGATTACAAGTTTGGGCTCAGCCTGGGAAACTCAGTCACCTAGTGAAACCCTGGTCAAAGTAAGAAAAGGGAAGGGAAGGGATGTAGCTCAAGGTACAAAACTAAGAAGCAGTAATTTTTTTTTTTTTTTGGTACCGGGGATCAAACTTGGGTCCTTGTGTTTGTGGGGCAGGCAGTGGAACCACTGAGCTAGATCCCCAGCCCCTAAGAAGCAGTAATTTATTTCAGGTCATACAACTAATGAAGACCAGCAACTGAATACATCTTGGCTATTTAAACAGAAGGAATTGAATCTTTAATCATGTACACTAATTGGAAGTATATTGGGAAGAGAATTGTTTGGGAAAATGTATTATTGTTATTTTTTTTCAGATATTATTTCCATCTGCAAATACATTCCCAGTGGCCAGAGTTTACCTTACTGGAGGCTAAATGGGAGAATAATAAAACATTTTTTATTAGAAAGTGCTTTCTAATATTATTATTATTGAAATCTCAGATTTTAAATTTTCAGTGGAAATCACATATTGTGTAGGGCTTTTTGAGGTTACATAAAGTTGTCTAGATTGGACTAAATTTGTTTAGGGTAAATTTGACTTTGTGATCCTTCAGTTGATTGTATCTTCTGGTGTGAGTGGCTGTTTCGTTTTACAGTTTTTGGTACCTTTGATTGACCTAGCAAAAGACTTGAAGTCAACTTAACTTGCTATTATTAGTAACATGGATAAAGTTGATGGAATTTAGACAGAGATACACAGTGAAGTGAATTATCTGAAGGCAGGTGATAATGGAAGATAGATATGTAGATGTTCTCTATAATGTACTTAGCACTGATAAAATTTATTTGCAGATGAAGCTAAGGTGTCAAAGAAGCATTTTGGAAAATTATATATACTCTGGTTCTTTTTTCAACTGTAAATGTTACTGCATGTTTCAATATGTTGATTACCGATTACAGAGGCTTGTTTATGTATTTTGTTACTTTGTCCTACAAACTAATTTAAAATTGTCACTTGGCATTAAATGTTATCTCAGAGACCTTGACAGTCTATTATTTTTTCTCTGCTATGTGGAAATGTTCATAAGTTTTATCTGTTTTGTTTATTTGTACTCATAATAAGCTTAATTGTTAATGGATAATATGGGTTTTAGTAAAATTAGAGAAGTGATTATGCCATATACAATTAATTGGAGAACCATTTTAATGAAATGCTTTGACTATAAGTAAAAATCACATTAAAGCCTTAACGGGTGTTTCAAAAATCAAAAATTTGAAATTATATACAAATATATTCAAATGGAAATTTTCAGAATAATGATATTGATATATATCCTCATAATGAAAACCAGATTGCACAAGTCTATACTTTTTTTTTTACAAGTATATACTTTTGACAGAGTATCTTATAGTTACTTCATTTTAAGGGCTCACCTATGTAAGAAATTTAAAAATTTATAAATAGAAGGATATTTTTCATTGAAAAACCTTCCTGGAGATCCAATAACCAAAGATTCTAATTGTTAGCAATTGTGAAGTTTCAGCAAAAATATTTGCTTAAAAATGCAAATTATTTAAATTGGCCTTTCTGTTCCCATGTCCCTGAGAGCGGGGATATTAGGATTTTGTTTTCAAGATGGGGGTAAAATACTGAAAGGATTTACCTTCTTGGTATACACGTGATGTGAGAATTATCTTACATGTTATGTGGGAAGCTTATTTCCCCTTCTGTTTGGAAAATTAAAACACACTCACCTCTCCCACCCTCCTCCCAGCTCCTGCTGGGAATTGGCCTGGCACCTTTTGTCCCTAAAGGGGCCTCAGTAAACTATCACTGGCTGCCCACAGGGTCACTCTTGTGTCTCTCCCCCCAGGCCCACACTCCATCGTCCTTACCATGTGCAACTGTACTGAATTTGAAAATGATGCTTTATAATAAAGCAATTCAAATTCATTTTATATATACTAATATAAAATGGGAGACAGTGATTGTTTATTATTGCAGTCAGACCAATAGCTTTGACACAAAAGAGAACTATCCATCCTGAGAGAGAGCTGGGAGAGAACAGGCCTTTGGGGGCCTGACTGGGTCCTGGACTGTGGACAGGACAAGGTATCGGGCCGCGGGCCGTATGGCATAACACAATACCGCTCTACTGATAGTGGTGAATAAGGAAAATAATTTGGTAATTATGATGAATCTTAAGTTAAAGAACTTAAAAATTTAATACAACTGCAGTTATTGCTTCATTAGGGACTGCTTTATCAGAGACATCATCATCATTATCTCTAATTATTTGAGGTAACTGGCCTAACTACTAACTTTTTATAGGTGCTGAATACAATAAATTTAAACAATTATAATCCTCTAGCTGTGGTAGTTCTCCAAATTCTGGATATTTTGGTTGTCACAATGAATAGCAACTTCTTATTGCTTCCAGAATAGCCAAAATGTTCAAAAGAAATGGTGGAGAAGTCAGATTATTTAAATGCATTGATTTGATGTGAATCTTGCCATGCATTCCTTTGCTGGAACATTGCATTTACTCAGCTGCTGTTCAGTAAGTGTTTCTGAGTGGTGTGGTGGAGACACAGTGGTGAACAAGATGTAAAATCGTCTGCTCTCTTGAAATAAAGAAGAGTATCAGTCATGCCGTCAAAAGTCCAAGGACAAGCAGGTATTTGTATATAAGGTGGGAGGGTGTCTGATTTCTGATTTTTACTGCACATAAGACAAATCCCATAGTGTAGAACTTAGCAAAGACGTTAGGAATATTTTTTCTAAGATTTAAAAATAAAGCTAGGATAGTTTTAACTGTAGGTTACCACATGCTGCAAAGCACCCCTCTGGATGTGTCTGAATATTTTTTTTGCATTCCTCAAAACTAATCTATCATCTGAATTTGTATTTTTACCGAATGAAAATTTAATGTGTTTACCTTCCTCAAGAATCCCTGTAATGACAAGAGGCTATTAAAATACTCACCTGCAAGCGATGATGCCTCTATAATATCTGTGCTATCTGTGATACGGTAAACGGTGGCCAAATTGTGGTTATTTACTGATTTCCTCTCAATTTCTCCCAAACTGCATATGGTTTTCAGTAGATTAATATGAGTACTACTCCTGTGCTTTCTGTGCAACATTTTATTTGTACGAGCTATTATTAGATGAGAAACAGGACATCATGATCTCTGTCAGTGTTCTCAGTGGCTTCAGTTACAACTACAGATATTGGTGGTTGTAGAACCTGGATGCTCGTTCATCTTGCTACTAGTGTTCCTGAGTGAGGACCTCTCCAGAGAATCTGACGAATGCCGTGCTCACTGGCCTTGCATGCCAGCATGTATTTGTAGCTAGATGAGAGATGCTTTCCCGCAGGTTGCAGAGGCTGATTTTAAGAGAAAAATGAAACCTCAGTCAACGAGGCCGCAGTGCGTGTGTGCAGGCTGCAGGCTGCTGAGCTGTGTGTGCTGTGGGGGGTGGGCCTGGGGCTGGGTGCTGGGCACCGGGAGAGTGGCTGGACACAAAGGGGCTGTGTGACAGTGAAGTTGCTCTACTGAAGTACATGTAAGGACTAAATGTAGTAGAGGAAAGGTCAGGGAACTTTAAATGTCTAAACCGTAACCTGGGTGGGGGGCATAGACAGACAATTACTAATTATCTTAGAAATATTTTTAAAAGTAAAAAAAATGTGCAAAGGGTATTTATTCATTCTGTCACCTCTTAAAATAAGCGTCCTGGTTGGTGGGGGGGATTTAGCTCAGTAGTACTGCTGCCTGCCTCACAAGCACAAGGTCCTGAGTTCGATCCCCAGCGCGCACGCGCGCACACACACACACACACACACACACACACACACAAGCATTCTGGAAAGAGTCACCTGGGAGTTCTGTAAAACTGAAAAAGTTGAAACTCAAAGTTTGATAAAATACTTACATAGGAAAGTAAGATTATCTTCCACATTATTTTCATGTAGGCAAAATAACTTTCACACAAAAGACTGACAGTGATATTAACAGAGAGTACTATCTCAATGTAAATATAGGCAAAACATCCTAAAAAATCTTAGCAACATAATCTATTATAACTTCAGTAGTTGACATTTATTCCAGAAAAGGAAAGATGATCCCATTACTTATAAGGCAAATATCTAAAGAGAAAAATAATACATTTATATCTACCTATGGACTAAATATCCATTTCGTACAAACTTGCTTATACATTGCTTTCTTTAATATAAAAATACATGTATCTCAACCTGGATGGTAATATTATGCTTAAAATAAAGAATGTACATCACATTAAAATTAGCAAAATACAAACATGTTCATGATCACCACTGGTATTTTCTTTTCTGGATTTTAATATTTGTTGTAATTTAATTGATATTTTAACAGCTCTTAACATTATTGATATATAAAGAGAAAAAGAATAGGAGACTTATTACTTCTACAGGAAGATTATTTGCTTGTTTATTTTATTTAATCAGGGATATAAGTTCCCCAGCAAAGCAAGTTATAATTAACACAACAGTTATTCACTATACTTATTATAGGTCAAGCACTTCTCTAATCACTATACATCCATTAATTTATGTAATATTCATAACAAATCTGAGTTAGGTAAAATTCAGATACAGAGAAATGAAATAATTTAGCCCAAAAGGCATAAATTACAAGTTGAAGAACTAGCATTCATCAAGATCTTGAAGAGTCTAGGATTGATTGGGCATCTTGTAGCAGTAGATTTAGGGTTGCTTCCAGCAAGGTTAGTCATTTGGTTTTAAAGTAAGCAATTAATATCATACAGTGGATACAATTTTTTTGAAAACCTTGTTAAAACTCTATGTTCACTGAATACCTATCTCCAACTTTGGTCTTTTGAAAACAGGTAAGTTTTTAAATAATTTAATTCTTGGTATTTAGTGGATGAGAAATTATTTCTCTCGAGTCAGAAAAACATTGCTATATTCATGAACTTATTTCTTAAATGCACCTCTTACTTTTCCAGTTAGAAAATACTTTTAAATAGAAATTCAACAGATATAAAAAATCTCCAACTCAACATTGACACTATGGGGTGCTTGGACCCAAACTGTCAATATACTGAAATCCATTTTGTAGACCTCCAAGACCTCATAACTTCCAATCTATTGGAAACACATATTTGAAATTTGGTTATGGTAATTCCCATGGATGCATTTATGCACGCACTTGTTATATTCGTACTCATCCCTAAACCATATATAGTATTATTTCAAATGTTTACTCTGAATAAATAATGCAGCACTCCTACTTACATTTAAAACTATGCAAAGGTCCATTTTGTAACTTTTCATTCATTTATTTCCTCTTTTGCACACCATTCTCTTAAATAAATGTGTTTTTTATCAATAGTTGTATTGAGATTGTTTCTTTTTGCTATTACAAATGATCTGCTAAAACCTTTATACATTTCTAATACAAATGTTCAACAAAATTGCTTACTTAATAGTATAAAAGATTAGTTGTATGCAATGTACATCTTCAATTTTGCTAGCTAAATTGTTTTACAAAGTGATTGTTGCCTTAACATTGTGGTTTCAAAGTGTATCCATTTTTCTACAGATGACTTGAGTTTATCCTTCTTTATACCAGAGTAGTACTCTATTGTGTATCAATAGCATGTTTCCTCCATCCATTCATCTACTGATGGACATACAGGCTGCTTCCAAGATCTAGCTATTATTAATTGCGCTACTATAATTATGGGTGTGCATGGATCTCTGTGATATGATGTCTTTAACTCTTTTAGAATGACACATAGAAGGGAAATAGCTAAGTTGAATAAAATTTCTATTTTCAGTTTTTTGAGAAATCTTTATACTGATTTTCCAAAGAGATTTACATTCCCACCGGCAATGTAGAAGTTTTCCTTTTCCCCTTTAGTCTCACCGGCATTGTTACTATTTCACTTCTTCCTGATAGCCTTTCTAGAGTAAGATGGAATCTCAATGTTGTTTTCATTTCTCTAGTGGCTACAGATATTGAACGTTTTTTATGTATTTATTGGCTATATTTCTTCTTTTGAGAAGTGTCTTCACTCATTTTTTGATTGGATCTTTTATTTGGTGGGATCTAAATTTTTTAGTTCATTGTATATTCTAAACATTAGTCTTCTGTCTAAAGTATAAGTGGTAAAAATGTTTTCCTGTTCTAAAGATGGTCTCTTCACTTTGCTGGTCATTTTGTTTGCTTTAATTTGATATGACCCCATCTGTTGATTCTTGATGCTATTTTTTGTGCAATTGGGATTCTGTTCAGAAAGTCCTTGCCTGTGCCTATGTCTTCAAGAGTTTTACTTATTTTATCTTCCAGTGGATCAAATGTTTGTGTTTTAACATTTAGATCTTTGATCCATTTGGATTTTAGTTTAGTATGTGGAGAGAGATAAGGGTCTAGATTCAATCTCCTGGCATGTGCATAGCCAGTTTTCTCAGCACTATTTGATGAAGAGGATATCTGTCCTCTTGGGTATGTTTTTGGCACCTTTGTCAAAGATCAGATGGCTGAATGTTCCCAGGTTGTGTCTGCCTCCTCTATTCTGTCCCATGGATCCCTATCTAGCAAGCTTAAATATTCATGTTTCTGAGGGCCACATCATCAGTCATATTCCAGTATGCTCTCTCCAATACTGTGCTAAAGACTAATTCTTTATTCTCTGTTTGGATGTTATTTGTGTGAGGAAAAGGGCTTCTGAGTGCCCTTAGAATTTTAATCACAGTTGTTTTAAGTGTGATATTTCAACATCCATGATGCATCTGGTTCTAATGCTTGATGTCACTTCGCTCAGTGCTTTAGGACTTTTAAGAGGCTGATTAACTTTTTCTTGCCAGCTGTCCATGCTGTACTTGGTAAAATGAAATATTGCAATCTGCCCATTGGGAATGTGATATTAAGTGTGGAGGAAGAAAGGAAGCAAGACAGAGAGGTTGAAATGGAGCTTTTAAAAAAGTGAATCAATCAAATTGTGTGCTAAAAATATATTTCATTAAGAAGAAAATATTGTTTTCAAACACACACATTCACAAAAGAGAAGGTTTTTTAAAAGCTAACATATTTCTCTAGTTTTATGCTGAGAGGAATTTCCACCCCCAGGCTTGGTGCAAAAGAATTTTTAACGGAACCAGACTTTCATCATTTTTCTAGGCCTTCTGGTGGACCAAAGCCTGAATCTACATGTGCACATCTTCTGACTTTTCTACCTTTCTTATAAGTTGGACTGCTTTGATGTGTTTGAAGGGATTAGACCAGCTGCTTTCCCAATTTGGCCAAATTTAGTGTTCACCTTGGCAGCACATATACCATTTTGGCCAATTTTGAATAAAATAACTTTATGGGTCTGTACTCTTGATGGTGGGCCAGTGAGTGAATTCCAATAGCTGCATCCCAGGCATTCTCTAGTCTTAGGTTTCCTGAGCATATGAACTTCATGAGTGTTTCTTAGTGTTTGCCTCCCTTACCCGACAAAATGGTTTGAGTGTGCTAATGTTGGGTATTTCCTTTACAAAAGTCGTTAAGATTTTGAAAAAACCTTACTTAGTGGGTTAGTCTCTACTTAAATAATTTCTCCTGGAGGAAGACTCATTTAAGAAAACAATGTTCTGTGTAGAGTATTTAAAAATGGCTCCTTTGCTCCTTCCTGTGAAGGAAGCATGAGATTCTCAGATATTTACTTTAAGAATCCAACCAAGGTCTTAAGAGACAAAACTCACAAAAGCATGGAACCCCACTATGTTCATTATGGAATCCATCTGGAGGTTTTAAATCTCATCCACATGGATCCTCCAGTAGTTCATCCACTACAGTTCAGGGTTTCTCATCCTGGCATTGATTCTCCATGTTTGCCAGTCTGTCTTGAAAATGTGAGGGGAAATGATTTCCCAGTGACCTTACTTCTCTTACAGATATAAGGAGACAACTGAGTTTGTTCAGTCTTTTAATTTGTTGAAATGGAACAGAAACTTCCCGGTCTCTTATATAAGAATCAGGAACAGGAAGTCCCGTGAGTACAGGTAGAGAATAGGCAGTCACCCCCCCGCACCCACTTGAGCTTGGGCTGCACCCCAGGACCCTTCTGTATAACCGCAGCCCAGAGCATGTGCTGCCCCCTTTTCTTCTGTCCCCCGAGCCTGAAAGCCTGATTCATCCGCACAGTGAGCAGTGGAGCAGAGCTTGGGATCCAACCGTCGGGCCCACTGTGCAGCAGCACTGGGCTTTTGCTTTTAGTACACTTGAAGGAGCAGCTTCAGTTCTTTGTCCTCCTTATCTCTGTAACACCGTTGTACCTTACAGTCAGCTTAGCAAGTCAGCCCAGGGAAAGCTCAACATTTTCTTTTATGTTACTGGTCTTTTTTTTTTTTTTTTGCTTAAATTCTTTTATTGGTACATTTTAGGTATACAATACATTTACATTTATCATTGGGTGCTTGTACTTGACATGATATATCTTGGTTCTTATTTTTTCCCCGTTCCCTGTGCTCCCTTCCCTATTTACAAAGGCTTTGTTTCCATTTTTTCCTTTTCTCATAGTTTTTCCATTCCCCTACCCCTCCCACTTCCTCTACCCCTTTGGACCTTTTCTTCCTATTTCAAATTATCAGATATTCATTTTAATCCTTATTTACACTTCCAGTTTCTCACACCAGAGAAACTATTTGGTATTTACACATGTGTGTCCTATTTATTTCACTTAAGAGTATGGCCTCAATATGTATCATTTAGCTATAAGTGACTAGTTTCTCATTCTTTATGGCTGTGTAGTACTCCATTTCATAAAAAAAAACCCACATCTTCTTTATCCAGTTTCCAGTTGATGGCCACTTGGGCTGTTTCCAAACCTTAGCTATTACAAATTGTGCCACTATAAACATAGGTGCACATATATTGCTGTGGTATGATTCTTTTAATTCTTTGGGGAAGATCCCCAGCAGGGGAATAGCTGGGTCAAATGGAACCTCTAGTCCTATTTCTTTGAGGTATCTCCATACTGATTTCCACAGTGGTGCACCAGTCTGCACTCCCACCAACAATGGAGAAGGGTTCCTTTCTCCCCATACCCCCGCCAGCATGTGTTATTGGTTGATTTTTTGATAGCAGCCATTCTTTCTGGGATGAGGTGGAATTACGTTACTGGTCTTTAAGGTCTGTACTGTTGCCCAATCCACAGGAAGAATCAGAAGACAGAAATCAGTGAAGGAAATGGACTTATTCACAGGTGGCTCTGAAAAAGATACAAGGGTTTTTTGTCACCTCAGATCTCCACCTTAGGGGCCTCGGGAGCATAAAAGTCTTTTCTGAGAGGAAGGAGTTCAGGAGACGATGGGTAGGAAAGCCCAGTGCTAAGTGGGACTTTTCCTCTACAGAGCACAGTATTTTCATTTCCTCCTCAAAATCAAACCAGACCTCAAGCTCCCTGAGACCAGTACCTACATTCTTTATTCAGGCAGACGACATTACTTTTCTGCATATCAATTCCTGTGTGCTCAGGAGGGGCAGGGGTTTTGAAGGGGCCTCTCTTCAGAATTCAGAAAACCATGTGAGAGGAATGGGTCATTACAAGATTAGGCGAGGAGATTACAGAAGGAAGGAATTTTGTTGAAAATCTCTTTCCCTGGAAAACCACTCAGCTGAATTCCTCACTATCAGTCCCTTCTGTCCCTGTGGAGAGGAACGGGTGGCTTTTCTGTTTTAGCTTCTTTGTGCTGAATGGGGCAAAGCAGGGGGATTTCTGGAATGGAAGGTCTGGACGCAATGGATGGTATAACTCCTCATTTCCTTTTTAAAAAGAGGGGAGGTCAAATATGTATGCCTGGCTGCTAATGTGAAGGCCTGGTATAATTTTTATGCACTCCCATCCTGTTAAACCTCAAGCAGGTTTTTATTAGTGTCATTGGGGTGTTTGCCCTAATTGTAAATTCCACTACAGATAAATGTAAGCTCATGATATCTAAGGAAGCATAGCGAGGAGGAGAGGTAAGATGTAGGGCACATAAGGGTTCTGGACGCCCCAGGGAGGCATGAAGAGCCTGGCCAGAGTTAACCAACTTCCTCAGTTAGGAATAACTACCTGTAAGCTAAAATTGTGGTCTTTATGATTTTTTAAGCAAGTGTCCACCTTACAGTTCTTTCCTGTGAGAAGGGTGCCCCAAGAATTTGAGGGACATTTCCTGCAGTACCTCTGTACTTTCATGGCAAAAATTACAGCATTCCCACTGGGATTAGTTCTTGTGCAAAACTGTGTGAAACAGAAAGCCCCACATATGAAAGAAGACAGACTGTCTAGTCTTTTCGAGCTGTGTAGTAGAGACAGATGTGGATGGAAGGACTTTGTAGTTTTTTAACCGCTGGTTTCTATTTGCAGGCAAATAAATCAGAGGAAATGAATCAACAAAAGATGATCATTGACTTATGATTCATTATCACAAGTGATATTTATTTTTATTATTTTAAATGTACCTACATACTCTTAGTAGGCCAAATAGTCACACGTAGAGATTTTTATGACATTTAAAAATCACAAATAAATCAAAATACATTTTAAAAAGGAGATGTAACATGGATCATATATTAGTACACAATTTTAATAATCTGTTCTTCCGTTATGATTCATCATTGAGCCTGGGAAATATTTCTGTCTACTAAGAGCAAATTGAATGATAAGGAGGCTAAAGTAAGACTTATACATAAAAGATTTTCATGGATAGTTATGACAGTATTCTAGTACTGAATAATAACCGAGCAATTTGAAGCAAATACTCAGAGGGTTCAGTATTTGACAGGCAGAAGAGTAGACAGTGTCTAAGCAGCTGCTGTCCTACAGCCTATTGTGTAGTGGAATGGATGGGAGAGTGCTTCTGGGTTAGAAATGTGCATGCAAAATTATAATGTGGGCATTGTTAGCTTTTCTTTTAAAGAAAAATAAGACTTACTTAGGAGAAAAGTAATGTAGATAATGACATAGAATCCAGAAACGATGAAATATGTATTAATGAAATGTGCTGGGATGCGAATTTACTACATTCCCCTCTTCCATCACCAAGTACTAAATTTACCTTACATTAAATTATTTAAATGAATTTTACCTAGAAAAGTCTTTTAGCCCTTGTCACAGTGCTGCACCTATCAACCAAATGGTAAACCTTATCTCTTGAAATCTGAATCTTGATTTTGTCTCACAAAATTGGTTATAATAACTTCTCCATAAAATTACTATAAAGTTTCAATGAGTAAATATGTCAAATGCTTCATTATAGCATTTCAATGAATATAATTGTTCATTAAATGATAGCCAGCTTTATGATTTACAGTGAGATTATAGATTCTAGGAAGGTAGAGATTTGTCATTAAATCTTTCCAAAGGAACACGTATGTAACCATGAATGCAACAGTAGCTCTATGAATGTGTGATCTTTTGCATTTGAAAAAACTACACATTTTACTAAATATAAACAAAGCACAGTTTTCCTTTTAAGATCCTATCACCAATTGTACAAAAAACTCAAAATAAAAGCAATGATGATCCATTCTTTAGTACTTAAATAATTGGCAATAAATAAATGGGTGAAAATGAAAATATCTACATTTATAAAGAATACATAAATATTGGTACTTACATTTTTATTATGATAGTGTTAACCTAGGCATCATATGGGACTTTTAAATCTTTTATTGTAGCTTATTAGTACATGTGCATAGTTTGGAATGTTTACACCCTTGTGTGGAGTTGGTGCATGAACACAACACATCTTCGTTCCTTTTTTCATCCCCTTCCTGCCCTGCCTCCTCCCTCCAACCATCCCTTGATCCTCCTCCCTTTTTGTGTATATGTTTGTAATACATAATATTTACAGAATAAAGATAAAGAGCAAAGTAACAGATGGATAGCAGGAAGGAGGAGAAGGATTGTTCTCAAAGGGCAAGGGGACAAAGAGATGGACAGAGTGAGAAGGGGAGAGGTAAAGGGTGAAATGGGAGTTGGGATATGTCACATACAGCTGCACTTTGGGACTCAACTATTATAGTTTTAGGGGCCTAACCTGGTGAGATTAGTAGAATTTTCATGTAATAACTAACATGTAAGAATCTTCATTATAACATTATTATAATAGTAATGCATTGGGAATTGCCTTAGTATTCTGAGCTAGAGGATTAATTAGCTATGGTCCTCCCATACAGTATACTAATATGCAGCTATCATGGGCAATTATTTTTCAAGTGCTTAATAATAAAAAACTTTTTAAAACCTATTAAGTGAAATCTATTAAGCTCTTGATTCAGCTACCTGGGAACTATGGGGATCGTGGCTGTATCTGTAAAAATCTGTAATACTGGGAACCTGTATTAGGTTCCCATTGCTGTGTATCAGTCAGCTTTCACATTGCTGGGTTAAAATACCTGACACTCCCCAATTAAGGAGGAGAGGTTTATATGGCTCACAATTTCAGAGATTCAATCCAGAGTCAACTGGCTCTAAAGCAGAAATGGATGATGGAAGGGAATTGCAGAGGAAATTTGCTCAACCCATGGCAGCGAAGAGCCAAAGAGACTAAAAGGAAGAGCTGAGGACAAGAACATAATCTTCTAGGTCATTCCCCAGTGATCCTCCAACTGGGCCCCTCCTAATAGACAGTCAGCTACAGACTCAGCAATGGGTCAGTCTACTGATGAGCATAGCCCTCTCATGATCCATTCACCTTAAAAGCTCCACTTCTGAACACAGGGGGCTCTGGGAGACATTTTAGATCCAAACCATAACACACTGCCATAGTGGACCTCCCAGAAGGAGGGCTTAAAATGATACAAATGTATCCACATTACTTCTCAAGGGGAAACTTCCAAAATGAATCTCAAGTCAAGGTGTCAAGGTGAGAGAATGTGTGATGAATGGGTTCAAGAAAGTGGTTTGGGATTAGAGTAATTCAAAACCTATTGGGATAATTTGGTAATATTCACTCCTCTTCAGTTCCCTGGAAAATTGTATACAGATTTGCTAGTAATTTTTGCATATTTATTTTGGTATAATTCAACAATGAAGCCATCTGGGTGTGTAGTTCTGTGTTAGGAAAGTTTTAACTTTATAATAAAATTATTTTATTAACAAGGACATGTAAATATTTTCTTATTGTGAGACATTAATTGGCATCAAATTCACTTAACATTTACAGAGCACCCACAAAACAGCAGAAAACACATTGCTTTCAAGAGTGTGATTGATATTTTTAGGATATTTGAAGCCATAAAACAAATTTAAAAAAGTTAAATTTGTGCTCTAAAAATAAATTTAAGATAAAAATGACTAACTCAAACATTACAATGTTTGGAAATTAAATAAAATATTTGTAAATAATTAGTGTTTCCACAAAAATATAAAAAACTTAAGAAAAGCATTAGGTGAGTAAAAATGAAGACATATATATCAAATCATTTAAAATGTAGTGAAAAGAGACAAATCTATATTACATAAAGTCATTACTAGAAAATAAATCCCCAAATATAAAAAAGCCAGCTTCCAATGTAAGAAAATATTAAAATAGCAAAGCAAACATAAACTCACAAACAGAGAAAGTAAAAATAACCCAAATCTTATTCTCTAAAAATATCAATAAAATTTTAAACCTTCAGCCCAATAGAGTAGGAAAAGTAAGAAGACCAAAGTTTTCAATGCCAGGAGTTAGAGCTATGAAACCACTACAAGTTCCGTAGATATTATAAAAGGATAATAGGTGAATATCATGACCAGTCTTACCACAGACTGTTGACTACATAGATGAAGCGAATAAATTCCTTGAATAATTACAAATTGCTAGCCCTCAAAAGATACAAAATAGAAAACCAAAGTAGTGTTATAGCTATTAAATTAGTTGAATTTGTAGTTTAAATCCTTTGCACAAAGAGAATTTCAGGTCCAGTTGTCACTGATCAGTTCTATCAAATTTAAGGAAGAAATTCTATCAATTACCTACACAAACTATTCCAAAATATTGAATGTAAAAGAATCCACCTCACCTTAATTCTGAGAGGCCTGCATTAGTGTGAAATCACAACTTCACAATGACGTTACAAGAAAATAAATTATTAACAAGTAATGCTCAAGAAAGTAGATTCTTTTTAAAGCAAAATTTGAACAAACAGAATTCAATGATATGCCAAAAGTTGTTAAATCATCAAAGACCAACTGGGAATTACCATAGTAGTTCAAGGTTAGGTCAATATTCACAAATTAATAAATGTAGTTGATCATATTACCCAACTAAAGAAACTGTCAATTTAATCATGCTTAAAATATATTTGACAACATCCTACATATATTTCTCATTAAAAAAAAAACCTCAGCCACTTCTCAACTTGATGCTGGGTTTCTATAAAAATCATTCCACATACATCACTCTTAATAGCGAAATCCTGAATATTCTTCCCTTAAAATCAGAATCAAGGGTAATGTGGACACTTTCACTGCTTCTACTCAACATTTTACTGGAGGCAGTAGGTTATCCACTAATGCAGAGAAAAGGAAAGTAAAAAGGCACCATAGTCCAAGGAAAAAATTTAGTGGAAAAATAAAGGTGTTTAAATTAGTAAGAAAATTTTGCAAAGAAACATAAAAGATTAATATATCAAACCAATAATACGTTCATATGCTAGTAATGAAAATCAGAATTCAAAATTTAAAAATATCATTAAAATAGCATCAAGTGTTGCAGCACTTTGAGAAGAAAATTACCATAAATACTTCTGAAAATTTTCACCTCTCAAAAGTAATAACAGTGGTGAAATTTGTCAAAATCAATTTTTCAGAACTCAGGAAAGTAAGTAAAATCTTACAAAAATCCAAGAAGTATTTGTTCAAGAGAAATGACTAAATCTTAGGGAAAACCTTCCCATCTTCCTCACTAATGTTGGTGAGGAAAAAGAGAATGTTAAGAGAGTGTGTTATGCTCCTGAGGACTCCAAGATTGCAGAATAAATGATGACCATTGAGAAGGAGCAGAGCATTGCTTTCAATAATACATCTACTAACTAATATGTAGAAATCTTATTAAAACTATTTCAGAGATCAGCTTCATTCTTTTTTTTTATTAAATTCTTTTATTGGTACACTGTAGGTATACAACACAATTACATTTCTCATTGGGAATTGTACCTTTACATGATGCATCTTGGTTCTTATTTTTTCCCCATTCCTAGTCCTCCCTTCACCCCCTCCACCCTTCCCTATTTACAAAGACTTTATTTCCATTTTTTCCATTTCTCATCATTTTTCCGTTCCCTTCTTTCCTTTCCCCTGCCCCTCCCACTTCCTTCCCCTTTGCCCCCTTTCTTCCTATTTCACATTACCTATTATACATTTAGTCCTTATTTACACTTTCAGTTTCTCACACCAGAGAAACTATTTGGTATTTATACATGTGTCCTATTTATTTCACTTAAGAGTATCACCTCAATGTGCATCCACTTAGCTATAAATGTCTCTAATTTCTCATTTTTTATGGCTGAGTAGTACTCCATTTTATAAAAAAAAAACACCACACTTTCTTTATCCAGTCTCCAGTCGGTGGGCATTTGGGCTGTTTCGAAGTTTTAGCTATTACAAACTGTGCTGATATGAACATGGGTGCACATATATCACTGTGGTATGATTCATTTAATTCTTTGGGGAAGATCTCCAGCAGTGGAATAGCAGGTTCAAATGGGACTTCCAGTCCTAGTTCTTTGAGGTATCTCCATACTGATTTCCACAGTGGTTGCATCAGTCTACACTCCCACCAGCAGTGGAGCAGGGTTCCTCTTTCCCCACAGCCCTGCCAGCATTTGTTATTGGTTGATTTCATGATAGCAGCCATTCTTTCTGGAGTGAAGTGGAATCTCAGCTTTGTTTTCATTTGCATCTCTTGAATGACCAGTGATGTTGAACATTTTTTCATGTATTTATTTGCTATTTCTACTTCTTGGTCTGAGAAATGTCTGTTCATTTCAGATGCCCATTTTTGGATTGGGTCTTTAAATTTGGGAGGTCTGATCTTTTTAAGTTCTTTATAGATTCGAGATAGTAGACCTTTGTCTGAGGAAGAGCAGGTGAAGATTTTTTCCCACATTTTGGGTTGTCTCTTCACATTGCTGGTGGTTTCTCTTGCTGTGCAGAAGCCTTTTAATAAGAAGAGATCCCACTTGTTGATTGTTTGTGCTAGTTCACAGGCAACTGAGGTTTTGTTCACAAAATCTTTTCCTACACTGATGTCTTCAAGGGTTCTACCTAACCTCTGATCCAACTGGTTCAGAGTTTCTATTTTAATATTTAGATCTTTAATCCATTTTGATTTTAGTTTAGTGCATGGTGAGAGATATAGGTCTAGTTTTAATCTTTGGCAAGTTGAAGCTCAATTTTTCCAGCACCATTTATTAAAGAGGCTATCTTTCCTCCAGTGAGGGTGTTTAGCTCCTTTATCAAAGATGATCAGCTTCATTCTTAACAAGATATAATTATACAAAGTAAGATATTTTTAGCAAGGCTAAATTACATTTACATAATCTCATTTTGAATATTTTAAATTATTAAATCAATTAAGTTATCTATATAAAGCTATAGTCACTGTATTTGTGAATATAATAAGTTTTAGCCAGTAAGATATTTAAATATCAATATATTAATTCACTTATATTAAGCACGTAGACAATTATTTTGTCCTCAATATAGTTAAACATTTACTGAAGAATAGTACTTTTATACAATTGATGAATGTTTAACTAATATATTGTTTCATTATCTTTTAAATTTTATTTTTACCCTATGGTTAGTCTAGCTTGGAAGCTAGATTCTAGCTTAGATTCCTAATTATTTGGTAGTACAAGAAACTATCTGAATGGAGATTACAAACTTAAAATTATTATTGCTTTCATTTTAAAATAGCTTCCTACAAATCAGTAATTCAGGCAAGTTATTTGAGCTTCTAAGGAGGAAAAGCAAGGCAGAGTCTTAATTTTTGCTCTTATTTTTTAAACCCAAAACTCAAGCAAAGGATGGTCTCATGATATTGAATTTTTAACACATTATGCCCTAGAGATACAGACCTGGAGTTAAAACAACTTGACATTTTAAAAGATTATTAAATTTACTATCAGTCAGAACATCCTTTAGAACAGAACACTTCCTTGAGTCTATGGCAAACTATTTTGATTCTGCATTTAGGACTCAATTACTTTGGAAGGACATTTGCTGGTAGAAATTGATTGCTTCATTCATATTTTGTACCTAAATATAGGAGTTTAAAAGAATGAATGCCATACCTGCTTTTGGATGTGTTGTTCATAAATTCTGTTCACTACTAAACTAACATTTCTGAAAGAATAACTTCCTTTGAGAGTACTTTTACCCTAGAAAGATAGCAAATACTAAAGTACTTGATTAAAATGAAGTTAGTGGCCTCATGGGATCTCTCTTTTAGTATCCATTAAGACTTAGGCAATGCTCAAGCATCCTTACTAAAATAGTCACTTGGTTCTGTATGCTCTTATCTATAATTAAATTAGTTATGTTGAGATTTCTAGGGCACGAATTAGTGCAGATGAAAAAAAGAATTAAAGGGGATCAAATACTTATGGCCTAGAGATTTTGATGGGGAACACTTTTTTTTCATCTCAAATCTTTTGAGTAAGTTGCTGGCTTTTCTGAACAGTATAACCTCTTGATTTCAATTTCCGGGGAACAGCTCAAGATTGCTATGGTGATTATTCTTCAAAAACATGAAATGGCCCATCATTCTAGCTGTGTGGAGACAGAGTGACGTCAAAACTGAAAAAACCCCAACAGAATAGAAAGCCCACTAGAATAGTGCTTTTTGGGTTCCTGTGACGGGCCTGATCCTGTTTCCCCTCTGCCCTTGAGTGTTCTTGGTGTACTCTATCTCTAGCCCTCTCCAACGTGTCCTTGTCTCTGCCCTTGTGTCTGTCCACTTAAGCTCCGCCCATCTCCTTGCAGCCTGCCGATCGCTCTGACACTGTGTGCTTCTCCGTGGCTGGACTTCATGTTTTTATTACTCTCCATATTGCTGCTTATAAAAGGGAATTTTCTTTCCTATCGGAAAATAATCTCTTTGTCTCATTTATATATTCTGTACCAGAGAGTTTTAATCTTTTCTTGGGCTGTGGACCCTTTTGGTGGAGTAGGAAGCTGAATTATTCTTTCTGAGGATAATGTTCCTAAATATATTGAATAAAATACTATGGTTTCAAAAGAAATTATATTCACATGCAGCTGTTAAAGTAGTAAAGAGTAACTTTATTATATGGTGATATATATGTCTTTTAATTAATTATTAATAACATAGAGTACGGTATAATGACTGTAATTGTGAAGTGATGAATGAACATATATGTTGTATACCTGCAACAACTGAAGTGTGCAGATATATGACTGTCCCAGGCAGTGTTGCTGTTTGCAGTGGATTAGCTTAAATGTATAGCCTGAAATAATTTCTTTCACTTCTCTGAAACTCTGCTTCCTTTTCTGAAGAATGGACATTACAGTATCAATCACTGATACAGGCTGACCTGACTGTGGGTTTTAAGTGAGCAAACATAGGAGAGCTCAGCATCACATCTGCACCAAGTAAGCAAAACACGACGATGTGTGGCATTCATATTACTAACTATGCTGCTTACAGTCACCACTTTGACTCTATAAGTGTCCAGCTTTTAGGAATCTCTGTGGAGAGATGCTTCCAAACCCTCAATGAACATCAACAGACTTGCTTTTCATGGTGGTTGTGTAGTATTGCACATCTCTTCACTTAGGAACTTCACATGCTCGTATTTGCTCTTGACCTGTGCAGATTTCCCATGAATAATTTTCCTAATTTAGATGGCTATTGGTAATTCTAAGTGCCCCTTTTCACAAATTCTTTCCTTTCCCCCCTCCCCACCCTTAAATTTTTATTGGTACATTTTAGGTATACAATACATTTACATTTATCATTGGATGCTTGTACCTGTACACGATATATCTTGGTTCTTATTTTTTTTCCATTCCCTGTGCACTTTTCACCCCCTCCCCCCTTCCCTATTTACGCAGACTCCATTTCCTTTTTTTTTTCTTTCCTCATAATTTTTCCTTTCCCTTCTTTCCTTTCCCCTTCCCCTCCC
>NW_004624830.1:4548771-4559187 GCF_000247695.1 Heterocephalus glaber | reverse complement strand
GAGAGAGAGAGAGAGAGAGAGACAGAGAGAGACAGAGAGAGACAGAGAGAGACAGAGAGAGAGAGAGAGAGAGAGAGAGAGAGAAACACTCCTGCAACAAGAACACGCTTTTCCAGGTCAGGCCCCCAGTGATTCATGTCCAGTCAGGCTCCAGCTCCTAACAGCCCTCTCAGCTATGGACTCAGCAGTGATTAGTGTACCGAGTGTGGCGTCCCTGTTATCAGTCACTTCCCAAGGCCCCAGCTCTGAACACATGGGACTTGCTAGTTGTTGCTGTAAGGGTTACTATGTATACTTGAGTTTCCCCAGTATTGTAGCAGCTGTACCATACTCCACACCTCAAAATGCAGCGCTCTGGTAACCACACAATTTCATTCTAAATCGTCATATGTGTTCCAGCTACATATATTGTAAACTTTGCAGAATGGTGCACATTTTAAAATTTATTTATTTTTTACTCAGAACTACTCTAGAAAAAAATTCTATATTTCTGCACGTATTTTTTCTGACATGCTTCATACTTTCTGGAAGACCCATTTTTCTGTTTTGTACTTATATTCAGTGTAAAGAACATTTGTTAGAATGTTTTTTGTCATCTAGGTCAGTGTTGATAAACCCATTTGCTTCCTTTCACTTGAAAGTATTTTTATATCAATGTCAATATGGAAAACTATTTTTGCTGATATAAAATGTTTGGTCAGAATTGTTTTCCTTATTACCCATCATTTACAAATGTTGTGCTACTGTCTCCTGACCTGAATGCTCTTTCATTTATGTGTGTGCTGGAGGAGTGAGGTAGGAATACAGGGCAAAGTTTGCTGAGAAAGAAGTTGCTGTACTGAAGACAGAGCAGTGAGGAGGAGCTAGTCTTATCAATATTGAAGAAAAAATAATTCAAAGTAAAGGAACAAAATGTCTTGTTTTTGTAAGACCAAGCTTCCTATTACTATATTACCTCTTTCCCATGAAATTCTGTCCTTCCCTTCCCCTTTCCTGCTAGATTCCCAAGAGAGTAGTTTGTCCCTTATCTGTCTCTTATTTGTCATTTAAGCCAAAGAAACAGGACCTCTGTTATTATTGATAATATCAATGGCCTCTTTATTGCCAAATCCTATAAAAATGTTTATGTCATCCTTTGATTTTACCTTTGTGGGGCATTTGCCACTGTATACTAACATGGTTCCTTTTGTACTCTATAGTCATATTTGGTATCCTTTGTGGACTTTCTTTGTTCTATCTTCTTTTTTTAAAAAAAATACCCCTTGTTCTATCTTTAAGTCTCTAGGTTGCTTTCACTTCTGATATTTCAGTCTGTCTCTTTTTATCATTTTACTATTTTAAGACTCAACAATCCACAGTCCTGGCTCTAACTTCGCTTCTGAATCCCAGACCATCTCTAGTTTTCTGAAAATTCTCCTGAGTTTTCTGTCTCCATAAACAATATGGTCACATTTTCCTAGTTCATCATGTGAAATGTGATTCTCCTTGAATGTCACATCAAATCAATCAAAAATTTTTACGTTAAACTTTCTAAATAGCCTTCATAGCCATGCCCATCTGAATAGCTTCTGCAGCCTCCCTGGAACTACCTTTCAAATAAACTTACTTTTCACCAAAATATTCATCCCCCTACAAGAAGGAGCTTTTCTATTGTTAGAAATTATGTGAAGTTCTGCTGAATGTCAAAGTTAACTCACTGCTGGTGCATATAACTTCCATAGTGATTATAGGTTATTACATAATAACCAATATTCTGGATGCAAATCTGGGTGGCCATATGGAGATAAGAAGGGAGTTAAATATTTATCTTCCTAAGCCAAATTCATGCTTCCCATTAGAATTCATACTCCATACAGCAGCCCAAGAAATCTTTGTAGAAATGCAGTAAGATTACATCCCTGACTGTCCAAATATGACATCTGTTTTTCCAGTGTCTTTAGGCTAAAATGCAAACTTCTTGCCACTTTGGGGAAAATTCTAGTCTGCTTTTCTACCTCTCTGACATTTTGTAAACCCATTTTATCATCCACTTAGTATAGTCAAACTGCCCGCTAGTGAAACACCTAAGTGTGTATCTTTCTCCTGCTCTCTTAGGGATCATGTAATTTTGCAAAATCACATGCTGTTACTTTCTAGAATCCATAATATTGAATTGTAATTTTTGAAATTTGGGGTCTTTCAGAACTGTGAACTTAAATAATAGGCCATAATTACTTGATTAATAAACATTTTGGAAATAGACATATAAATGGCCACATTGTCTGACCCTGGAAATTCAAATACTAATATAAAGAGTGTTGTGATATCATTTGAGAGACTATAAAAGTTATAGTGACTTATTTCCAACTTGATAAAATTTAGTAGTCATAAATCAAAGAAAGTATGTAAGCATATCAGAGATATGGGGAAAATGCTTTGTGAATTGCCCATGGCTTTTGGTAGGACTTTGATTAGCGTAATATGTTCACGATGGACAGGATGCTATCATAGAAACATCAAACTCATTAGTTTCAGTGTATCCAGCACACGTTTGAAAGTAAAGAAAATTTCATTATTTAAATTAAGTGAAATTTTACGAATTGCTTTTTGTTTTCTAAATTAACTTTTGTTTATTTGGAGTTAATTGAAGTAAAATAAAACTTATATTGGCTGGTAAATGTCTTCCTTGAGATTTAAAGCATTTTCTTTCAAATAGAAAGATGTGTTTTTATGTGTATTCAGTTACATATGAACGTTTGTTTTCTGCTTATAGAGCCAAGTGCTGAGCACTCAATCATGAAAGAGGGTAAATTCCTGCTCTGGGAGAAATGATTGTCCCATGGAGAAGATGAGCCTTGTAAACAGATCAATTATATCATATGAAATGCTAATAAGGGCAGGATGAGAGTGTAACCGAGGACACAGAACTAATGAGGTTGGCAAATGCGAGAGTCCGAAAACCAAGAACGCGACTCCTTCAATTTCCAGTCTTAATTTGATTCTCTGGCTGCATTCTCCGTGCTCTGCTCACGTTGTGCTTTGAGACATGATTTCTGCGGAAACTTACCTGCTCCCAAGTCACTCTACCCCAGAGTAATGCGCTGTTTCTCTTTTGTCCCTAGGAAAGCCAAGAGGGTATCACAGAATAGTTAAGAAATCCTTTTCCAGAATCAGTGCCCTGCGGTTTAAACCTGCCATTTATTAGCACTGTTTGTGCCTCTACTTCCTTAACCCTAGTATGAGAGTGAGAATATGACTTTCATGGCAGACCTGGACAAATGTGCTCTGTAAGGAAGATTTTAGAGATTTATGAAGCAATTCATGGCTACCAATAATCATACATTATTGATGTAAAGAGAGTTCCTTCAGGGAAGAAGCAAAGTTATATTTTGGAAATATCATTTGTGCATACATCAATGCCTATTCTAGAGTGAAATGAATATCTCAAAATATACCTGCTTCAGATGATCTTAGGTTTAGCTAAAACTAAAAGAGTGTGTATTTGTGCATGAGTGTATGTGAATATGTTTGTAAACAGTTCACTCTATAATATACTGGTATTTCTCATATTCAATAACACATTTAGGTAGCTGACAGGAATCTCTGAAAAACCAACTTATAAGATATGTAATAGGATGTAGGAGACAATAGTTAAAGAGATGACACTAAGCTCCCATTCCATAAGACATACACTGCTGTCCCTAAGGCAAAATACCCTGCTGTGGGGTTGTCCTTCCTCAAGGTGATGTAGCTGACAACAGATATGATGAAAATGACATCTTTGGCTTATAGCATGACTGCTATTGAGCTCTGGGCTTAACTTGTTCATTCCAAGGGTGGCTAAAGCATTGAATCTAAATACAGTATCCATGTAAGCAGAATATGAATCATGCAAGCCTATATTTAGCCATTTCTTGCAATTTCTTGGATTATTATGTTCACATAAGACCTGGGATGATATGGGGGCTAGGGTGCATTTATCAGGGCTCTAAGCCACTCAAGGTAGTGAAAGGTAGTATGCATTCATTGTTTAGCAGGCTAGAATCTCATCCTCTATTAGTTTCACAGTAGCACCTTAATTTTGTTGTGGTGAAAGTATCCCACATGATTTCAATGAAACTTATTTGATTCCCAAATCTACTTGTGGAGCTAGGGACTTAAGTTGAGCTATTTGGTGAAGTCTACTGTGAACAAAGTGATAGTTTGATGGATTCCAGGCAGATACAAATCAGCCAATCAAGTAAGTGTATCTCAATTCCAGGGCTTTTCCTCAAGTTCTGAAGAGAAGATTTTTCCCTTACTAGATCATGTGGCCAAGAGAAGATATAGTGGACAGAACTGCAACTATTCTGTAAGTATGTGCTCTGAAGAACAGTGTCAACTTCAGGGATGCAACAAAGAAAAGGTTGGAGAGGGCATACACACCAATGTGTCAATAATTTGAGACCTGTATGAAATCATAGTTAAGCTCAGTCTACCTACAATTTTAAATTTTGAGGTAACAAATTTTTTTGGCTTAAATGAGTTTGACTAAGGTATTTTGCCACTTATAAAAAATGTAACACTGATACAATTTTGTTGCTGTATTCCTCAGTGTCTTGATATCTTCGTGTTGCTTTAATGAACCAGAGTTGAGTAATATTTGGAAATAAATGGTCTTCCAGCCTGAGGTCAGCTCCTGCCTTTGTCTGTACTATACAAATGGGCTAACACTGTCTCTCCATCCCCTTTGCTAAGATGAAATAATAAAAATCATGACAAAGAAATGATCCATACAATGGTTACTGATATTTGTGTTTTGTGTCAATTGAGACTGTGCTATACAATAAATGGTTTTCATTTCCTCCGAAACAAGAGGTGGTTTTTTTTCTGCAAGGAAAGGTTATGTCTTTCATAGTTTTTAAAATTCTCTATTTTTATTTACTTCTAAATTTTATGAATCTATGGAAAATTGCTCATAATCTCTCAGCTAAATACTAGCTAGGTTTTTGAGGGGTTTAAAAACTTTTTATTAATTTATTTTTGATGGAAAAATAACTGTATATTTTTATTAGGTACATTGAAATGTTTTTATCCACATACACATTGCAAAAGATTCAACAAACTACTTACCTGTCCTGTGGTATTAAAATCTATTCTTCTAGCAATTTTGAAACACAATACACTGTGATTGACCATGGTCACCACTCACTGCAGTGGCCTCTAAACCTTCCCCTCCAGTCTGACTGTGGCTGTGGACCCGTCACATGGTGTCTTCCTGCAGCCCTCTGTCATCCTCCACCACGATTTCTATAATCACTTTTTTGCACTGTGCATATGAAATCAACTCTTCTAGATTCTACATAAAAGTGGATCATGTAGTATTGATCTTTCTGTGCCTGAGCTACTGAACTCAGCATAATGTCCTTATGTTAAAGGCACCAGTAACAGGGCTTTGTCTTTTTAAACGCTGTATAGCATTCCTTGTGTATACATCACACACTTTTAAATCTTTCATCTGTTGATGGGCATTGAGATTAGTTCCATATTCTCAGCTACTGTAATAAGGCAATAAGGCTGCAAAGGACCTAGGTACAGACATCCCCTCGACACACAGATTTCAATTCCTTTGGATGTGTATGTCCAGAAGTAGGGTCACTGTATCAAATATTTATTCTATTTTTACCTTTTTAAGGAAACTTCATATTATTTTTTTCAAAATGGTCACAAGAGTATACATTTCCACCAACAGTATACAGGAATCCTTTTTCTCCATATCTATGCCAATTCTTGCTATCTCTGGACATTTTTGTAGCAGTTCAATGGGTGAGGTGATCCCTCACTGTGAGTTTAATTTGCATGTCCCTGATATTTAGAGATGTTGTGCATTTTTCATAGTCCCTTTGCCCATCATCTCTCTTGTTTTAAGGAATATTTGCTTAGATCCTTTGCCTATGGAATAATGGGGTGGCTTTCTTGTGGTTGAATTGTTTGAGTTCTTTATATATTTTGGATACTAGCCCCTCAATAGATGTATATTCTGCAGGTATTTACTCCCAAATCACAGGCTATCTTTTCATACAGCTAACATTGTGGGAAGTAGCAAAAGCATTACCGAAAGGAAAATTTATAGCCACAAACTCTTCAACCACAAAGGAAGACAGATCTCTAGTCAATGGCTTAATAACACACCTCAAGGAACTGGAAAGTAAAAGCTCAAATTTAGCGGAAGACAGGAAATGAAAAAATCAAGCAGAAATAAATAAAATAGAGACCAAAAAATCCAAAATTATCAATGGAATTGTTTTTAAAAAAATAATGAGTATTGACAATCTCTAGCTAGATTAACAAAGAAAATAAGAAAGAAGATTAACACCTCCTCCAATCGATCCCCACCTCCTTAGAGCACATCTAGTTATGAACTCACTGATGGATTTATCCACTGGTGAGTAGAGCATCCATGTGATACAGTCACCTTCTGAAGCCCCACCTCTGGTTGCAGGTGCCTTTCGTGGGACATTTTACATCTGAACATTCATTCAGAATATATTAGTGAGTTTCTTATGCATAAATTTAATCTACTCTACTAACTCAGTTATCTAATATCTCCTCTGTATAGGGTTTATATAAGAAATTATTAACCTAAAAATATAGAATAATCTTACATTTTACTCAAGTATACAAATTTTGATGCTATAGCTAGAAATGCAGAAAGTTCACTTGGAGTTGGCACCACAAACTGGATGCTGTAAGAAGCACAAATATGAAAAATTTTAAAGTTTCTTTACTTATAGTTACATATTGTATCATTCTAAATTACATTACATTGTTATTAGTAGATGAAATTCTGATTACTCTTGTTATCAACATCTTAAAACTATATTATGTAGTCTTATAACTGATAGCTTGCAAAAGAATACTAGTTTAAACCTTGAAAAAAATGTTAAAAAGTACAAAGCACTTTACAACACACTGACTTTAAGAATCCTCTGAAAACAATGAATTTTAGGGCACAGGGTTTCATCATCTTATTTCTGATGATTTTTAAAGTGAAAGGTCCTCAATGATAAAACGATGAAACTTGTATTTTAAAATTCATTGTTTAAATGCCATTAGCAATATTAGGATATAGGTAAAAACAAATCATTTGAGGGTAGGTGCGATCCCCACACTATTTGATTTTTGTGGCACTTTACTAGCTTCACGAAACTTACCCGAACATGGTAAATAAATGTTCCAGAAGAATCCAGTATCATGAATTTGTTAAAGGATGCTCTTAAAAATTATTATGAGAAAAAATATAAAAAACCTTTAATTCCTGAATGATTATTATTTTACTTACCCTAATAGAAGCAGAGATTTTTGAACATTAATATTTGCAATAATAAGTGTTTTCAGATCTTGTAATGAATTTCTTAGAGAACTCTGAAATGATTTTATTTATATCCTTCCTTTTTCTGTTTCAGAGAAATTTATTGAAGGATCAAAAGTGACCTCAGAAAGCTGGTGTTTCTTTTTCTTTTGAAATCTCTGAGATTTTTACTACACATATTGTTGTTTGTAAGTCAGAATAAAGATAATAAATAATAATACTCTCACAGTATGTCTTTTTTATATACTCTTTTTACTATCTGTATAGATAAGAATTTATTGTGATATTTTCTTTCCTGATGGGACGTGTGTGTGTGTGTGTGTGTGTGTGTGTGTGTGTGTGTGTTTTGGGAGGAGCTTATCGTTGCAGAATCCCAGAGACAGGAGAGACCAATGGGAAACAAGAGGACTTCATTAGATGCACCTTGACTCAGGTGGACTCCTGTCCAAAAGACTGAGTGCTGAACAGAGAAATGTTCTGGTTTTTATACAATTTTGAAGAGCTGGGCATGGAAAGGAACAAAGATAGTTATTCACTCCGTGACAGCATTGCAGCTTAGCCTTTTAGGATGTCGTAAAACCTGGTTTACAGGAAAACAGTCCTTAACATTATCTGTATATTTTCCAAGACTTCATTGACAGTTATAGGACGTCTACCTTATCAGTACCAGGGCGAGGACAGCCTTATAGGAAGGCAGAGTCCTGAGAAATCAAGATGTCACAGGACTCTGTTAGCAAGAATCTGTAGCAGAGGAGAGGTCAGCAGTTACGGGGGTTGGGAGGACCTGAGTGGGGAGCTGCTCGGACAGGCTGCTTTCAGCTAGGAAAACTGGTTTTCTTTTAAGTTCTGCTTAGTGATGAAATAAGCTGATTATCAGAAAGTTTACATTCCTTCTTCCCAATGTATGTATATTTAGCTGTCAGAATTGTTAGGATATGATATCAGTATTAAAAATCACTAATGAATTCTGATGTGATCATTGTTGTAAGGAAGAATTTATGTTACACACATATGGCCCCCTAAGCTATCACAGAGTCTTGAATCAGTGAACTATGAATATATTCAATATGACTTTGATGATCCTTGAATGAACAAGGAAACGTTTTCTTGAACTTGTCTATTGGACATAGAGAATATACCCAATTGTCTATAGATAACAACTGTTGTCTGTTGCTGTCTATACATTAACAACTTGCCTATTGGGTAACAAATTTCAGGGCATTTCATATTCCTCAGTAAGTGAGGAAGTCTAATGATTTTTAGGCCAGAGAGGCACATCCTGTGGCAACAGAAATGTGTGCACCTGCTTTATATACTTAAGGAGCATAAACATTGCTATTCTTTGACAATAGGTGTTCAATAAAATTTTATCCCATACTTGATTCAGATACTCTGAATAGCCAGTATTTTATCACAATAAGAATTTTTTGTAGTCTGATTGTCTCACCATTAAAAAAAACAGTTTAGAATAATCAATGTGAATTTCTTTATGCAAGGCAAGTACTATGATAAGAAATAAAAGCGACAGTGAAATTATCTTTCAAAGGTCATTTCAATTCTTATTGTTGTTAGCTAGCTTTATTATTTTTTTTCACTAAAAGAAACAAATTATTTGAGACAACAGAAAGTAGATGCATATTTTTAATAATTGACTCCTAGGAAGAAGGAACCAAAATGACATAGTCCTCCAACATGAGGCCATATTCCTGGGAGAGTTGGTCAAGTGAAAAATGGCAGTTTCTGATAACAAGATAGAAAAAGAAGGTTGGGGAACAGAAAACATAACAAAACAAAATATGGGTCAGAATGCTTTGTCCACATTCTGTTTAGCTGTCAATGATGTTTTGAACCAGGCCTAATCCTTTGGCTTTTGTATTAAACAAGAAACTAGAGACTAAGGATGCAAAGTACTCAAGCCACGTTGTGTGGGTTTGGTTAGCATCAAACCTTTGCTGCCTACACCCACCTCAGTAGGTAACACCCCATGGCAGTGAGCACAATCCGCTTCATTGGGACAAATAATAAGAAAAAGTAATAAATAAGTGTGCATACTGAAAAATGATTGATGATGTAGCCAGTGCATTATGATGGACTGGAAAACACCAGAGTAATGTTTTCTATGTTGCCCATAACACCTCCTAGCTAATTCAAAGGCCAAGTGGAACAGTACCCATTCTTAATGACACAGTTCTGGAAGCAACCATTCCAAATGCCATAGACATTTGAATTAACATTTCTTCCTATTTTGTAATTACTTAATTATTATCAGTTAAGAGCATGACATGAGCATATGGTGGCTTCCCAGCTGCTCATTTCTTTCTCTCAATTTGTTTCTGCCATTAATTTAGCTGATGATGACAGTGTTTAACCAAATTAAGCTAATTAATAACAGTCCACTGGGCCAAGTCTTTCTTTCTGTGTTTCACCCTTATTCATCAGTGGCTGACTTCCCCCTGTACAATCAGATTAGAGTAGAATAAAGTATTTGCAGGAATTGTAAGCATTTTGAAAGCTTTATTTGAAGATTTCTAAATTTATGTCATTCTTCTAGCTATACTCCAATTCCTTAATTTTTAAAGGAAAAGAATACAAGAGTGAAGCAAGCTGTCAGTCAGAATCCAGCCAGGATTCATTAGTCCATTAATAATATTTTGGGGCCTCTGATCCACTTAGTCTTCTTAAATATTATTGTTAACACCAAAAACCGTTTGTTTATGTGCAGCAAACTATTGATAAATTCTCTAATTTAAACCAAAATAGATATTTTAAAAATATGGTAGTATCTATGTTTCAAAATGTTTTGCACCTTATGTTGACATAAATTTTGCATTATGTAAAGTAACTATTTTCTAAAACCAAAAATTGGTGAAGTGAGAGAAGTGGAATTGTTTTACATATTCACAGTATTTTCTTAATCCAGTTCTTAGAACAGTTATGGAAAGGGAAAGATTAGGGAATATTAGAATTTGTATAGTATAGTTGCAGGTTGGGAATTGTGATACCCCCTGCCATGTATAATAGGTAATGTGAAATAGGAAGAAAAGGGGCAAAGGGGAAGGAAGTGGGAGGGCTAGGGGAAAGGATAG